>JAODUO010002341.1:5000-15000 GCA_025642075.2 Ridgeia piscesae
AATCTAATTCTTATGTTAAAATACATCACCATTTTCCATAGGCGACCATTATAACGTTTCCTTCATTTCCTAATAATTTTGATGAAACCTGTAATTGACAATTTTACATAATATTTACACTCCACAGACAGAAGTTCTGTAAAACATTCGTGAAATTGTCACACCTAAGGCTCCCACAAAACTTCTTTCCAACCTTACACCCCTCCATTTCTGCTTGAACCAACCACGTATTGCCCCTGATTACATCACCAAGCAAAATGACAACTGTATTAATACGCAGAAATGCACCGACTGACAGCTGTCATAATTTGACAGCTCTGATGTCACGCTGCACAAAAACATCATTTCTACTCACTCCACACTACATATGTGCTCACAGAAATTCACACAACCAGCATAACGCTGTTTCTATAGGGTGCTCTTTGATCGGGTAATGGCGGACGAGCACCTTATTGTGGTCTTACATCGTACCAGCAAACGCAATGTTGGTTGTGACGTAAGCAACAGACGACGTACTGGTTGATCCACTTATGTTCACTGTGATATAATAGTATATCTATCCCAAATCATCGGACGTCATGAAATCCACGTTCATCATTGTTTGTGTCATAAATGTTTTGTCTCGTAAAATATTATAACGATAACTATGTATAATAGTATTACTGTTGCATATTATATATATATATATATATATATATATATATATATATATATATATATAACAATTAAAAGAACAGTAGCTCCAAAGTTGCATGAACATTGCTATGCGCAATATAAACTAGGTTGATGTTTGCTACAAACTTTGTTAAATCTTTGAAAGAATGTGCGTGTTCTTCCATATTTATATATGTGATGTGTACAGAATGGAATGTCTGTGAAAGAAAAGTATTATGATTTTAAACGGCTGGCGTAAAAAAGTTGAGTATATGTGGAAATTGTTACTTTATATTAACTCTATTAGGTGTACGCCACGAAACCGTTGCCTTTGTTTGCCCTTTAAACCAGCGCCTAAGATCGCTCGGCCACGCTACCTTCATTGTATATATTGGTTCAACTAATGATGTCTACATTAAATAAGTCATCGTCATACCCTCAATTTATAAAGTTAGATCGTTATTTCTTGATTATGTTGATTATTTTTCATTGTTTGGCGTAAAGATATCGTTTGTAATAAATGAATCGACAAGCTTCGGAAATTACGACCACACAGTCAATGCTAATATCATGGTATGCCAGAAGTGGCAGAACTGTATTCAAACGATATCATCGCAATTATTGTTCACTGTCTACCGTAAATTAAGTTTTTTAATAAATGATTCGACGAGTTTCGGAAATTACGACCAGACAGTCAACGCTAATATAATGGTGTGCCAGAATACGCTAAGCTAGTAGCTTAGCAATACGCTTAGACTTAGATAGTCTTAGACTTAGTCTTAGTAAGATAATTATAAACTAAAGCGAGTTTATAAGGTTTACTAAAAATCGACGCAAAGGCCCAATCTAATCGACAATACAAAGCAGGGAATCTATTAAATCACTACTGTTGCTACATATACATAACACAGCTATTCGCGATGTCAGAATCATTTTCTCGTTGACTTTTCTCAAAGTAAAATCAGGGCTAATAGCTCTGGTAAAATAGCAGCGGTGCGTCAACCATCTGTGCTCCATAACTGCACACTTTTTTGCCTCTCCTCCGCGATAGCAATTTCCTTTATCTGACTTCCGTTATTTTTTCCCTAAATTAAGTTGTTGATGTTTTGCAGACTATACAATGTTTAATTTATGCCGGTATGCTGTTCGCAGCATTGCTAAAAAACTGCGCCGTTTTCGTCTTTGCGCTTTCTTCCTATTGTTAGGTATAATAAAACAAAAGCCAGTAAGCTGTACCCAACCAGCAATCCTGACTTTGCAAGCAACCCCGTTTTCAAGGTAATCTTGCCAGTGACACTGCCAGTGTCAGTGTAGGACCGGGTCCCAGGCAGTATTTACTTTGCGCGATCTTTAGATTGGATTTGATGATTCCAAAGATCAGCTGCAAGCTTCAGCGAATTCTCGCCTTATCGACAACGTGACTATGGCTTGACGGTTGGTGCGACAGTGCATGCCAGGTTCTTCGTTCCTGCGGTGTTCGCTATAACTACAACAATCCTTTTGGCTTTACTGGTTCATGACGCAAAGTCACAAGCTAGCCAGTATCACGGCCACATGTTAGTCACGTGGTCGTTGATTCATCATCGTTAGAATCTGTTTTATGGTTGACTATGCTATGGATAAACTTAGCACAGTGACTCTGAAAATAGACATTCTTTTTTACATTCTGCAAGAGCCAGGATTACATTTTGGTTACATTCACGCGTATCATTAGCCTCGATTACCCAAGCCCCGTGAGGTGGCAGCACGTGTTAGCCCCTCGTACGGCTACATGATTTAAGCTCTAATTAATTTTAATCGAAATATCAACTCACGGATATACCAATTTCCTAGTTGAAATTATAAATTGGTGATCGAACTATTTAAGTTTTTAGCAAACGTTTTTACTTTATAATAGCAATTAAATAAAACAAAATATTTATATATATATATATATATATATATATATATATATATATATATATATATATATATAATTTTATATGTTATTGTTATATATCCACAGTAGTTTTCATTTGTGCACTTTAAAATCTCTCTATATATCGAATGCATCGCTATTTTTGGTGACAACCTGTCTTATTGTACTTTCTATTGTTTGTTTCTACACAATCCCGCCCAAGCTCGATCAGTTTGATCGGGTATAACTATAGATGATGTAAGACCACAATAAGGTGTTCGTCCGCCATTCCCCGTGCGACCAAAGAGTACCCTATAAAATCAGCATTGTGCAGGTTGTCTGAATTTCTGTGGGCACATGTGTAGTGTTGAGTGAGTAGAAATTACGTTTTTGTGCAGCGTGGCATCAGAGCTGTCAAATTATGACAGCTGTCAGTATATTCAGGGGCAATCCGTGAGTGGTTCAATCAGAAATGGAGGGGTGTAAGGTTAGAAAGAAGTTTGTGGGAGACGAACCGTGACGTATTTTACATACATGATCTATTTTGTATGCCATCAAAACCAACGAGTGTATGGGTGATTTTTAATGCATACAAACCCACATATAAGAATACAACATATAACAATGTAAAATTATTTATTTAATCAATTGAACGAACCTGCGTGTACAAGAGCAATTACAATATTATGTTGTTGACTAATACGTAAATAACTTGCCACATCCACTTTGGATGGTCAAACGATGAATTGGTAACAATAATATATATGAATAAAACCGTAGAATATGTCATGTATGCTCAACACATATATTAAACAATGCAATGTTCTCTATTTACAATATTAAACAATACGGTTATGTACATATCACAAATTGGGAACTAATTGTCACACTTTTTACATAGTAAGATCTTTTGTCACAGCCTATCGTTTGTGTTAATTAAAAACATTATAATTTGTATTCGCAAAAGCCTACCGCGGATATCTGTTTGGTTTCACCCTGGTGTGGTTAGCTTTACACGCGAAATACACCTACTAGGTAATTGATAACACAGCCAGTCAAAGGCAAAACATATCTTAGTTGTACATTAGGATTACATTTTAAATATACACAAAAGCTGTCCTGTTCGAACACGTCACTTTGCACGGTTTCTTTGTTTGTACCCCACTGAGGTGAATTAATATATACATTTCTCTAAGCTAATTTAGTATGTTTACATA
The DNA here is from genome assembly GCA_025642075.2 of Ridgeia piscesae. NCBI lineage: Eukaryota > Metazoa > Annelida > Polychaeta > Sabellida > Siboglinidae > Ridgeia > Ridgeia piscesae. The sequence goes on from JAODUO010002341.1 coordinate 8,769, forward strand.
TACACTCATCATGATCATAATAAATAACTGGATCTAAGTCATCGCCTTTTTGGAAAACCGTTAGTCAGTCTGACATATCGCAGAGTGCTTATAATAATAACTGATTATAAGGTTAGGTCTTAATTAGTAATCCATTAGAGGGTGAAGCTGGTTTTAATTTACATTTACGACTTGGATACATAGCATAATCATTGCATTTAATATAGGTTTTCCAAGTAGTGTATTAAATTCGTTAATAGATTGGATTTCCTTTTCAGAGTTACAATAGTTACGAATTGTTTCATAATCAAACAAGTTAATTAAAAATTGCGACGGTTGCAGTGACTGCAGACACGCTGACTTCATCATTGTCTTTTTTTATTTTAAACCGAAATTGATTGTATACCAACTGATAAAAAGCAGAACATGTAAAACAGGAACAATATATAATAAGATATATCACAACCGGGCTTTCGTCACTTCTTTTATCTTCAATTGAGATCTTTTTGAAGAAGGATGTCAGTGTTCCACGTGTTAACATGTTGAGAGGTCGCGTCAGTCTTCGATGCATTTGTCGCCAGACAGATGGAACCCATACTGGATGCAGCAAACAGGACACGGACTGCAACGAAAAACATAAATTATCACAGTCTGCAAGAACGCGTTCACGTGGTCAGCGAATTAAGGCTAGTTGGTTAGATCAAAAAGATATGTATACTTTATTACCGTAAACTCTGTTCATGTGTATGGTAGTGTTAATTACTAGCCAACTAATAGCATATTTACCACGATGAGACAATTTTAAGTACGATATCGCCGCTTTGATAGCATTTAATTACAGAGTAAACGCAACATTAAGAAATACATGTGATAGGTGTGATAAACATCTCAACCTTACCTGATGGGGAAATAACCTCCCACATGTGTACGATTCCCATCCTACAGCCCTCCCACATCTTTGTTTAAACTCTCGGTAATGTTTTGGATCGATTCACTCTCCCTGCCATACATCCTCAGTGAAATTATTGTGTGAAAATGTCTTTTACTTACGTCTCATACATTCTGCCGACGAATACATAGCGGATGTCGTCCTTGGTGCACAAGCGGTCACATGGCCTGCTCTCCGTCTCCTCCAATGACCCATGCATCTGAAACAGTCGCCATCTTGGTTTAGTATTGGCCTCCACATTAGCCGTGGATCTTTATATTGATGTGCTTCGATATCAATCACAGTTATCATAACATGACAAAATCTCTCCACTAGATATGCACAGTAAGATACCGGTTGTTTTGCGTTTCACATTAACTGATGGAGTTGAAAGCAACGTGCTATTGTAGATACAGAGGTCACGGTTTAGTAATGTGCACTTGCAGGGAAAGCACACAAAATGAAGATTCTTCTTCTCCGCAAAGCGGTGTAAATAATTCACTCAGTGTAAAATCAGGTTATACATACAGCTACTGTTCTCTGTTCTCTATTGCGATTAATTTGGGTATCAATAAATGCTAAGAAGAGGGGCGTGATATGCATGACATACGAATTAAGAAAGGTCAAACTGTCGGACACGTGGTACGGAGAAAGTAAGAGATTGCTATTGTAGCCGAGGATGGCAAAACGCGCGAATGAGGGACGATTTGAGGACAGACGCGGAGACAATTTGTTGACTTTTCTGAACAAAGGCAAATAATGTATAATTACTTTTGTTCGCCGCACATTCGATGTCTCATCTGCACGCTGCAACCTCCGCATGCGCATGCGCTATTCCGGCACACGCTCCATTCACTCCACGATGTCCCTACAGACCATTCACCATCATGTTAGGTACATCCGCCATTATCCACCATAAAGAGTCCGTAGTATACTGTTGATTATGTGCTGCGAATTTTATGATAGTGTATTATTACATAGGTGGGTATACTTTCTGAGTATGGCAATTAAAGTCTCAAATATGTGAAGGAATATTTTAAAATAATTCACTGGCCTAGAGCCCCTAATGAACAGTTTCTTCTTCTTCCAGCACTTGACATATTAAGTTGACATGAATTTTAACGGACCGTAATAAGTCAAGGAATATTAAATCTTGGAGAAAAGCAAGTTGTCCCAATGGCCACTAATCATTCCACCTGTGCTGATACTTAAATTAAATGTATGAACTTTGGTCTTACTACTGTACCACTGCGATCCGCGCACAGCATATTATTTATATTTTCACAATTCATTTGCACACTTCCAAGTACGCGTATAACAGCAGACACGAGTTCTTTACAAGAAACTACACTATGCTTCGTTTATAACCGATTTTGCAGTAACTAACCTTCGTTAGCTGTTGTTGTCTTTGGCGTTGCCGTCGTCGAGGGGTTGTCGTTGTCGTCGTCGTTGTCCTCGTCGCTGTTGTCGTCGTTGTCGGTGACGTCACGGTTGCGGGTTTCGGTGACGTCACAGTTGGGGCGGCCGTTGTAGCAGCGTTTGGGTCGGGCACTGGAAAAAAAATTATATAATGTATTATAAAAAGAACAGTAAAAAGTCTTCTCGAAGTAACTACCCGCATGAAACGTAGGTATACATTCGACAGAATGAAGAGCTGTTAAATGAGAATGTAGTAAGTAGGCCTATACGTGCGTGCGTGCGTGCGTGCGTGTGTGTGTTTCGTTTCTGTCGTCACTCCACACTATACTACATCCTAGTCTCACCTGCAACAACCTTCACTTTGAAGCCTTTCCTGTCGCTTTGCCATGTTGTTGTGAAGTTTGACTTGAATATGAGAATCATTTCTCTCGTCTCTGACTTAATTTCATTATCCGGTGTGGCATGACCACAGTACCTGAAACACAAACATAGCTGTGCACAATACATCAAGGTTGTGGTCAGATCCATGCGTTATGCGAAAAAGGGTTCATTTCGGCGGAGTGGCTCGGGTTGTTCTGCGTGCAAATGTTGTTTCCGTGCTGAGGCTGGCGATGTTGGTTGTGATTGTCGCAGATGTTGATGTTAACGCTGCCAGTTGTTGACATGACTAATGAATCTTTGTCAACGAGTTGTTTACTATTTTCCCAAACATGCTGAACAATATATACTGTATATTTCGTGGATGATGAAGAGAAAGAAAGTGATGGCAGAAAGAGAATAACGCGAGGAGACACAGACAGCGAGATAGAGAGAGAGAGAGACATATAGACAGACAGCGAGAAAGACAGACCGACAAACACATGAACACACAAATAAATAAACACCGACAGACAGAGACCGCGTGCGCATAGTCATATTTTCACAAAAAAAAATAAACATGTATTAGACAACGTCTCAGCTAATGTGACAACAACGAGTACGTAGGTTTGCTCCAGTGAGTGTTTAGACTTTACCTCGCTCCCGTCATTTCAAAGTTGCTTTTGCTCTTTATTTCCAACCAATGAAAACACGTCTCATCTTTGAACGAATATATCCCGAAGAATCCTTGGAAGGTTAGCACGACGCGATGGTTCGCCGGCGCCTGCAAACCAAATAATACATAATGTTTATGTTTCAATTCTTAACAAGACGACTTACATGATAAAACCATCACCGCAAAAATACTATATACGTATACGTGACCTGACAAAGTATGACATGTAAGATAACACTAACTGCCCAGTATAGCGTCAATATGAAAATGATATACGCTTAGGTAAGACTAACATTAAAATGACCCCGGGTCCAAATAGTAATTTTACAACAGTTCATGTCACCATAGGTATTTACTAATTAATGTACCTTAATGAGCCAGCTGCACTCCATGTAGTCGTCATAGTAACCCTTATCATTGTACCCCGGCGAGGTGATGTAGCGTGGTTTCAGGGTCGCAAAAATCTTCCCGCCACACTCAGCTGATGCGAAGAAAGAAACGAAAGACTATATAATGACACAAGCTTAAGCTAATACAAATGTTATTAAAGTAAAAGGTAATTGTTTACATAGCACAGCATCAATTCATTCCTCTATCTCGACTTATCTGGGAAGCATTCACTCACACTGCAAATAATGCGCGAAGATTATTCGTACAAACATATTCACCACTGCTTTTAGCCACGTACTCATTGATACCTCTGAGTGAACTGGAGCAATGTAGAGTTAAAAACCTGCCCGTTATTCGATATAACACTAGAGGATTCGAACACGGATTCTCTGTGTTGAGAATCCGATACTCCAGCCACTGCGCCACAGCGCTCCACATATTAACAGACGAAAACGCGAATAAATTAAGCTTTCAAGTATACCAATATAAAAAACGGATGAGTTACGTGCACGACCAAATTATAATTATACCTATTGTGCTAATTATTCCTGTCGTACATTCATGTGACGACATTAAGAAATGCATGTGTCGGCCTACCGTTCTTTGGCGGGGCGACATCTTCGCAATACGTTCCCGAGAAGCCGTCCGGACAACGGCATTGTGTGCATTTGTTCGGATCACGGTATCCTCCCCTTTGGCAAGGTTTTGGAAGCGGTTTGTAACACCATTCTGTAAGAAGTCCAGCCAAAGATGAAGACCGGAAGTGGACCGTATTGAAGGATACAAATGGGAACATTTAAAGGGCGATAGTACTGGTTACATGTAAACCAACAATCGTAATAACAATGTATGACACATTTCCTCGATTATTCGGCTTCGTGAGTAGTCTATGCCAGAAAGCATGTTGATTTTTCATGGACATGTCAAACTGTGTGGGTCAAGGTGTCTTAGCCGTCCAGCACTGGTTATGTAAGTATGGACTGAACTGGACTGAAACACATTGAAGGGCAATAAAAACTGCTATATTTCACTAGTCTTTTAACGTTAACAAACTTGAGCTTAAATACAAGTCACGTTATGCGCTGCAGTCTACTTACTCCGGCAGTATTCGAGATTGATGAGCTTGGCGTCGAGGTAGGACAAGCCTGTCCGTTGTCCCATGTTGAGGTTGTAATGCGGATCCTTCGCTTCTATAGTCCTCTTTTTATTCCAACTTCCCGCCTGCGTGTGAGACAACGTTTACGTGAATTGCATTAGTTTGATTATGGCGACGACAACACGAAAGCGTCGGTTCATGAATACGTTTCTCTAACTGCAGCTGTCGATACAATAACACAGAAGTTACTTCCATCTTTATTCATTTCAGATAATACACCCCGCTATCGCTAAATACAATTCTGGTTTAGTATATGAACCAATCCCAGTAACACGACATTTGAACTGTTAGACAGTTAAATATATTTTATTTATATACATCGAAAAACAAAACAGATATTGTATGGCGAAAACTTATTGATTGACTTGATTTATGCAATCTGTAATGATTAACGCGAGCGCGCGCACACACACATACACACGCACGCACACACGCTCGCACCGCTCGCACGCACGCACGCACGCACGCACGCACGCACGCACACACACACACACACACACCACACACACACACACAAAAGTAGAACGAACAAGCCGACTGCAGTATGTACCGTTGACGAGTAGTGCATCACAGAGCCGAGGTCGTACGGCACTCCCTCGTTCATTGTGTTTCGTCTCCAGAACTGGCTGAGGGCATAACCGATATTTTCCACGTGCACCTGGATGTGCTCATCCCGGTCCGACCGCTGCTGCTCATGCCAGAAGCCAAGGGCGTGTCCTATCTCGTGTACCGGGATGCCGAACTGTACCGAATAACGATTCAATTATGCACAGTTAAAGGGAGATGCTTGCTCCTCTGCCAGAATGGTCAGAGCAGTAATTTGTGACAGGTAGTCTGCTGTATAGAATGTGGGGACAGTTAAACAGCAAAGGGTATTTGCGGTTAACTCTGCTCGTCTCGGCATTTTGTTTTGAAACTGGATGTTTGGTTCGCCGTGTGAACGTGTTGCGGGTGAAATCTTTCAAAATCGCGGATATGTCTCTGAGCTTAATAAAGTAACAAAGCACAATTTGACAGACAGTACACCTTCAACATGTATGTAGTAGTCGTAGAACATAATATTAAATAACAAAAATAAAACCCAGAATCAAACCCCACCCTTTTAAAAGAACCAGCTACGCGTGAATAATATAGGCAATGTGCATTCTCGTTTTGAGGCCTCTTGTGGAAATGTGGCGATAGGTCGGCACTGGAGACATGAGAAACGGGAAAGTTAAGATACCTATTGTGTGGTGGCACTTACCTGAGTGAAGCAAATTGCTGCTAAGTTGATGTACTGGGCAATGGCATCAGTGCGGCCAACATATGAGAAACAGCTGCAAAATGA
>JAODUO010002341.1:25000-56994 GCA_025642075.2 Ridgeia piscesae
TAATAATATATTACATCTGGCACTATCCTTGTAAATTCAAGCTCAGGGTCGAAAACAAACAAAATCACTTGGCGTAAACGGGGACGGGCTGATGAGGTTTAAACATATTTGATACTCACTTATAAAACAAATACGCCTGTTGACTGTTGTTGGCTTTTGACCTCAATCTTGTCCGCTGCGGAGAGGCTACGCGCCTCAACACTGCTGTCTGATATCAATGAATACATACTGTGTGCACTGTACTTTGCTGAATAAAAAAATATTTGCGCGCAACAGACCGTACAATGGGAGACTTATAGTATATGCAGTCATCCGCCAGATGACAGGTCGTACCGGGCCTGGTTGCTACTTCCGGTTTTCAAAACAAGTCAGTTGTGCCTGCGTGTAGAAATCATAAATAAGACATCTACTGCCACTTTAATGCAAGTTATGTTCACGGGTTTAGCAGCAAGGACAGGCATGCGAGCGAGCGAGCGAGCGAGCGAGCGAGCGTGCGAGAGAGTAAGTGACTGAGTGACTATGTTAAAAGGTAACTATTTCAGAACACCAATAAATGAAAACAATTGTACTCTTTATACTTCCTGCGACATAATTATGTATGGCATAATAATTATCTTTATGATTATACATAACACATTGTTTAATTCGACAGCTGGAACACCACCCTGGAAATGTTGTGCCCTCAAATTCTCCAACTCCGCGATTAGTAGATCCTGTTGTCGAAACGTGATTAAGTTTTGTAATTGCGGTGCGCAAAATAACTGCATTCAACATGACAGAACCATATCGTATACATAAGTATACGTTGTAGGCAGGCAGGCGGGCGGGCGGGCGGGCGGGCGGGCGGGCGGGCGGGCGGGCGGGCGGGCGGGCGGGCGGGCGGGCGGGCGGACGGACGGACGGACGGACGGACGGACGGACGGACGGACGGACGGACGGACGGACGGACGGACGGACGGACGGACGGACGGACGGACGGACGGACGGACGGACGGACGGACGGACGGACGGACGGACGGACGGACGGACGGACGGACGGGTGGGTGAGTGAGTGAATGAGTGAGTGTATCCGTGAGTGGGGTGAGTGAGTGATTGATTGGATGGGTGGGCGGGTGAGTGATTGATTTTATGATTGAGTAATTGAGTGAGTGAGTGAGTGAAGGAATGAGTGAGTGGGTGGGTGAGTGTACGAGACAGTGAGTGAGTGAATGAGTAGGTGGATGGGTGGATTGGTGGGTGAGTGTGTGAATGTGTGAGTCAGAGAGTGAATGAGAGAGTGAGTAAACGACTGGGTGACTAAGTGACTGAATGTGTGATTGAGTGACTGAATGTGTGAATGACCGAGTGAGTGAGAGAGTGACTGAATGCGCGAGTGAGAGTGAATACGTGAGTGAGTGAGTGTGTGAGTGAGTGAGTGAGTGAGTGAGTGAGTGAGTGAGTGAGAATGAGAAGCGACTTTTCAGTCTTAACAGGAGTCTTTGACCAAGATTTCACTGTTTTCAATTACTGATGTATGAGGTTTTGTTTATGTTTCTCCTGATGATTATTGAATTCATGTACTTATTTTGAGGTCAAAAACAAACATCTTGTTCTTGTTCTTGAGAATGAGTGACTGACTGACTGATTAAGAGAGTGACTGAGTGAGTGACTGGAAGGCACTTACGCCAGATCAAATACGACTTCAACTTCTTCAAGATATGTAGGCTTAAGGCATTCGTAACAGCAGGCAGGCAGGCAGGCAGGCAGGCAGGCAGGCAGGCAGGCAGGCAGGCAGGCAGGCAGGCAGGCAGGCAGGCAGGCAGGCAGGCAGGCAGGCAGGCAGGCAGGCAGGCAGGCAGGCAGGCAGGCAGGCAGGACGGACGGACGGGCGACAGGCAGGCAGGCAGGCAGGCAGGCAGGCAGGCAGGCAGGCAGGCAGGCAGGCAGGCAGGCAGGCGGAAGGCAGGCAGGCAGGCAGGCAGGCAGGCAGGCAGGCAGGCAGGCAGGCAGGCAGGCAGGCAGGCAGGCAGGCAGGCAGGCAGGCAGGCAGGCAGGCAGGCAGGCAGGCAGGCAGGCAGGCAGGCAGGCAGGCAGGCAGGCGAGCAGGCAGGCAGGCAGGCAGGCAGGCAGGCAGGCAGGCAGGCAGGCAGGAAGGCAGGCAGGCAGGCAGGCAGGCAGGCAGGCTGATTGATTGATTGATTGATTGATTGATTGATTGATTGATTGATTGATTGATTGATTGATTGATTGATTGATTGATTGATTGATTGATTGATTGATTGATTGATTGTGAGCCAGTGTGTGAGATATTGAGGGAGTGAGTCTTAGTGACTGAATGTGTGTGTGAGTGAATGAGTGAGTGAGTGAATGAAAGAATGAGTGAGTCAGTAGGTGTGTGACTGATCTGTTGAGTGGCTGAATGATCCAGAATGAAGGGTGAATGAAAGGCACGTACGCCAAACCAAACACGACTTCAACTTCATCAAAATATATAGACCTATGGTGTTCGTGATCTTTATCTACACCAGATCATCGGCATCCAGTGGTGACATCACATGTTGATGCTGTCCTGTTTGCAAAGCCATCCCGTTAAGCTCCAGATCAACGCGCGATCGGCAACTGTCTCACTGACTTACGCGTGTTGTCATTTAGGCGTCGACCGCGGACGAGTATGTCGACATACTACCTGAGTAGTTTTGTTCTGGTGGAGAGGCAGTCACAATATGCTTTTTATAATTTAAACCACACAAGGTACAACCAATAACAACTTACAATGGCTTTTGAGATAATATATTACCCATGCGGAGGGAACATTGTCAAGACACAACCAACGCTATTAAACAACGCCGAATTTTGTGAGTTACAAATACAACGTTTGATAAGCACTTTTAAGGTGTGGTAGTTTTGTTGGTTATATAATAATATAACTTGGTAGTCGATCAGAAACACAGTTTTAGCAACTCCGCTACTATTTTTGGACTTGTTTGTATTTACAAACCTCCTAATTGACATTCCTTGACTGTATTGCTATATTTCTTTACTTACACTAGCAATGTATCTATGTAAATGTTTATAACGATCGCCTTCATCGTAATTATATGTGGTATGTTAAGTGAGTTATAGACATTTTATTAAGCGAAATTAAGAGAAGTATAGCCTATATGTTGTAACCTTGTCCAGCTACTGCCAGCCACCTAGATTGAATGTTGGTCGCAAGGAGACCGCTTATTGTATAGGCAGAAGAGCAGCTGTTGACGGTGTGACAAGGAGCCTACATTAGGCTACATCGGCTACAACGTACATGCACGGGACGCTCAGTCCTGTAAAATAATGAGCTCCCCAAGTTCTCCAACCGCCCGGACAAGTTACGAGAAATTTACCATAATCGAACCATCCCACTGAGCCAGCCAGATCACTCATAGCATTTGCACTTACAAGCGAATGGACAGATCTGTACTTCCGGATACGCATGAAGGGTCGATGCTTCAGTGTTTATCAGCGACAGGATTGTTCGACAGCCCACCACTCCAGATTAGCACGCGCTGGTGACGTGGCAAAATGGTGGTTCCTGTGTTAAAAGGTAACTATTTCAGAACACCAATAAATAAATAAATTGTTTTCTTTATACTTCCTGCGACATATATATGACATATTAACTACCTTTATGCTTATATATAACACATTGTTTAATTCGAGAGCTGGAACTCCACTTTAGAAATATTGTGCCCTCATATTCTCCAACTCCGCCTTTAGTAGATTATTTTATCGAAACGTGACTTGATGTTCAAATTGCAATGCGGGAAATAACTGCATTCAACATGACATAACCATATAGTATACATAAGTATACGTTGTATGAGACGCAGAGTTGATCAGATTCAGTGTAGATTGAAGTAAAACGCATACAACAGAAACGTTCCGTGGTGTTTACGACCACTGCCAGACACATTCATGTGTTATCAGATGAAGTCGTCGAAGCTTTAGTCATCGAAACGATCTCAAATACTTCCCTATCTGCTAGTTGGGCCCGGTTGTCTGGCTGCTGTCGTTTATGTCAACATGTAAAGGAACGAGTGAGATTCTGTGGAGTAATGTTTTAGCATCAGATATATAAGACAAATACCATCGTGTGTGTGACATGTATGACTTTCAGCAGTCCTAGCTTGCTGAAACAATTCCCATTTTCTTCCCGTAACTCTCGCTTCACGTTTTCTCAGTTCACATTTCAAACGTGCTAAAGACATTTCTTCACATTACGACATAATGACGATAATTTGTACTAAACACAAAAGAACTGGCTACTCTTATTTACGTCGTGCCGATGGAGTTCTTGTTTACCGCGAACCCTGTAAGCCTGGTGACGCCTGGCGCCACCTGGCGAACATAACATGAAGCTGACCTATAAAGTCTCTCATTGACCATTCTACGACAACAATAATTTGCCTGTTGACATCGCAGTCGCCACTTCTTGTTAGACCAGTGTACTCCCTCATTTGTTATTTTAGCATTGAGCCTGCTTCTTTCCGTCGCGTGTGTAACACACGGCCAAAGTACAGCGGGGGACAACGCCGGCTGCGTGTACTCGTTCAAGGTTCCTACGGGCGACTGCGCCCAGACTCCCGGTCCCAGCGTCGACGACCAGATATGGAAGAGCTCCGTGATCGCGCTCCAGGAACAAGTCAGACAGCTGACGAGTGACATGAGAGACCTGCGTGAGACAACAACAAACAAGTCAGACAGCTGACGAGTGACATGAGAGTCCTGCGTGATACAACAACAAACAAGTCAGACAGCTGACGAGTGACATGAGAGTCCTGCGTGAGACAACAACAAACAAGTCAGACAGCTGACGAGTGACATGAGAGTCCTGCGTGAGACAACAACAAACAAGTCAGACAGCTGACGGGTGACATGAGAGTCCTGCGTGAGACAACAACAAACAAGTCAGACAGCTGACGGGTGAATTGAGAGTCCTGCGTGAGACAACAACAAACAAGTCAGACAGCTGACGAGTGACACGAGAGTCCTGCGTGAGACAACAACAAACAAGTCAGACAGCTGACGAGTGACACGAGAGTCCTGCGTGAGACAACAAACAAGTCAGTCAGCTGACGAGTGACACGAGAGTCCTGCGTGAGACAACAAACAAGTCAGTCAGCTGACGAGTGACACGAGAGTCCTGCGTGAGACAACAACAAACAAGTCAGACAGCTGACGAGTGACACGAGAGTCCTGCGTGAGACAACAAACAAGTCAGTCAGCTGACGAGTGACACGAGAGTCCTGCGTGAGACAACAAACAAGTCAGACAGCTGACGAGTGACACGAGAGTCCAGCGTGAGACAACAAACAAGTCAGACAGCTGACGAGTGACACGAGAGTCCTGCGTGAGACAACAACAAACAAGTCAGACAGCTGACGAGTGACACGAGAGTCCTGCGTGAAACAACAAACAAGTCAGTCAGCTGACGAGTGACACGAGAGTCCTGCGTGAGACAACAACAAACTCGTCAGTGATGTGGGAAGTTTACAGACAAAACTGGCGACAGTTACTACAGGTAGGGAGGGATATTAACGTGGGCCTAGTCTCATGAAGCGCACTTAAGACGTCGTAGCGGGCGATAACCGGTCGAAAGCCTAAAACGTCGTAAAGCTACGCTAGTTGCGTTTCGTGAGTCTGCTCCATAGTTGCACTTAGCTGCACCATGTATTTACTAGGCGTATCTTTACGCTAGTTGAAATATTTACGGTATGCTCCAGAAGTTGAAATATGTACGGTATGCTCCCGACACGCCCATTCTCAATATAATTATTTTTAATGATTACACTGGATATCCTTTATATTCATTATAGCTTCCCATTTGCTATACGAACGACAAATGCGGCAGCTAGAAAGAAAAAGCTTGTTCAGACACAGCACACATACAGGGATTCCCCACAGCGACCTAACTAGGTCAATAGACCGCGTAATTGCGCGTAAAGTTGCACGGCGTTAGGAAACTGGGCCCTGGTCTTTTGTAGTCTAGGCACGCACCTCGAATCGCTCCATCAAAATTAACCGTCACCTTTTACCTTGTAAAGTTGGACTTTCATCGATAGCTTTCATCTTTTACGCTTGCAATCGTTCTTGTATGGCAAACTCGAAATCCGGCTGCATTGTACTGAACATGTTGATTTTCCTTTGACTTTTAATGTTCCGTTGAGTGTAAACGGCACCAAACTATTGTACCGAAGATTTTATATTTGATTGAACGACAATTCCTGACAACGATGTGGTATCCATTTGTGTATGACTTCGCTAAGGCTCACAAAATATGAGCGGACACGAGAATCACGTGGGTGCTCCGTTAACATAACAGTAATGTTGGGGAAACATGGGAATTACTCAGGAGTGCAGTGCTGAAAGATTGGGACACATTCCCATGCACAAGGTTGAATGAGTGTTGCTTAAAACAAACATTTACAGTATATTATAGTAAAGAGGAGGTTGTATCTGAAAACATCTATTCCTATGCAAACCAGGGCAACACAGCCAACATTATCAATATATCTATGTGTAGACGCTTGTAAGTATACCCTCTATTTATAACACTAACAAAACAATAACAACTTTGTATTGTTTGCTTCCATATGTGCAGAATAAAATGATGAAAGCACTCCAACAATTATACTTTTCTATTGTACTCATTGCTTTTACTATGACACAGTTTCCTATGTCAAAAACCACCATTTGCTAGGTAATATTTGTGGTGAAACCATCCAAATTAAGGGGTCTGCATATCGATACCCTTCATGTTGTTTCACTAAAATAAAACTGGCTGCGTCTAAGTAGGCTATATTTTCGTGACGTCACTATGCTGTATGACAATATCGACAGACAATCTAGCTGTGAAGCAAAATTTCGAAAACAATTACGGATGGGCAATAGTGTTTAAGCCATATTCAAGTATATGTAAATATATGTGCAGCGTATATACTAACATCTTTTGTTTCAGATAGTGAGAACCATCACTCATCCACTGGAGGCGCTGTGTACATCCGGTGGGGGAGAACGACGTGTCCGGGAAATGGCACAACACTAGTTTATGCGGGTAAATATATAAACGCTTCGTTTAAATTGTAATATGTTGTGAAGCGCCACGAAGGATTATGGATGTGGCGCTATACCAAATAAATATATTATTATATAATGGGAAACAAAGGCAACCTACGGCGTTTATGCACGAAAACGAGTTAATACAAATAAAACATTTCGCTGGCAGGTGGACAGGCGGATGGGCGGACGGACAGACGGACGGACGGACGGACGGACGGACGGACGGACGGACGGACGGACGGACGGACGGACGGACGGACGGACGGACGGACGGACGGACGGACGGACGGACGGACGGACGGACGGACGGACGGACGGACAACGGACGGACGACGGACGGACGGACGGACGGACGGACGGACGGACGGACGGACGGACGGACGGACGGACGGACGGACGGACGGACGGACGGACGGACGGACGGACGGACGGACGGACGGACGGACGGACGGACGGACGGACGGACGGACGGACGGACGGACGGACGGACGGACGGACGGACGGACGGACGGACGGACGGGCGGGCGGGCGGGCGGGCGGACGGACGGGCGGGCGGGCGGGCGGGCGGGCGGGTGGGCGGTCAGGGAGAGAAACTCTGTTTTGTAATATAGAACACATTTGAACATACTGCTACAGCATTTCATGCATAACGCCACACTGGCGGGAAAAACGTGTCATACGCAATTTGTTTTTGGAAAATGAAAGTAAGAAACACGAAAGCAAACACAACTATTTATTCAGTTAACATTAACCAAAGTTAATAGTGGATTCTTACACAAGTTTGCGAATAATAATGTTATAATCTCAAACAGCCTATGCTTGCTAAGGCTTGTGTTATCGCCCATGAGGAGAAAAACTGTTTAAAACATTCCTTTAATACGAATATTGATGCCATTTGTGACTAAGCTTTCTAAACTCTAGCATATAATTAAATGGATTACTGAACACACTATGTGCTGACGTCAGTTATTTGCGCCTGCTGATGAATATTAATGAATGGTTAACATGTGTTTCATAGTTAACGCGTTTTACACTGTTTTACGCATAATTAATTCAGCTGAGTTAGGTAGATAATAAATACAGCACAATTGTTGAAGGTTTGACACGGCAGAACATTACTTCAACCAAGACTCTCTTTCCACTGTGCCACTGCGCAATGTTGCGTTTGGACTAGGAAGTGATTCACGTAGCGTGCAATTAAATACATGTTTGAAACTCATTGTATTAACTCCTACTGTTCCACATTGTTTCATGTATTCAACGTTGGAAAATGTTGTATTTCATGTTAGGGTTGAGGCGGCCAAAACAGTGTTCAATTTGGCATCAACATGCAGATTCTGCCCGGACTAACTTAAAACCTCAAAAGCATAAACTTACATTAATCACATATAGAAGTTTGCGACTAAATCATTTAAGACAGTCGAAGATTGCTTATCGGGTATATATATATATATATATATATATATATATATATATATATATATACCGAAATCAGCAATATATATATATATATATTGGCATCTATGCTATACCATCTGACTTGTTAGTACTTGTCGTATATGATCATGATACGTAACAATTTATACATGATTTTTTATTATATCCACTTGTGACAGCCATTTAAAAAGAAATTACTTGTGACAGCCATTTTATAAAAAAATTCTTTTGAAAAGCACCTTTGCGCTTACGTTAAGTATATTTTGTTTGGTTTTGTTCCTTTACGTAAGTAGGTACTTTGCATAGTTATGTTTTATTGTGCATATATTTGCTGCAGGTGTTGCCGGTGGAACTTTCTACGATCGCACCGGCGGAGGCTCGAACTACTTGTGTTTTCCCAGAGATCCTGAATGGGGAATGAAACCTTCATCACCTTTTCAGGATCCTAGTGCCAGCCTCCTGTACGGAGCGGAGTACCAGGTGTATAACAGCAGATACTTTTCTGCAGAGAACGCACACTCTCTACACGACAACGATGTTCCGTGTGCTGTGTGCTTTTCGACCGGTCGATCTACGACGCTAATGGTTCCGGCCAAAGTGAGTTGTCCAGACGGATGGACGAAGGAATACGCAGGCTACTTGATGGCAGAACGTGATGGTCATCCAAGTTCAAAAGCCTACGTTTGTATGGACAACGCTCCGGAAGTTGTCGAAGGCGGAGCGGCCAACCTAGACGGCGCCCTGTTCTACCACGTCGAGGCAAAGTGCGGATCCCTGCCGTGCCCCAACTATAGAGATGGTTGGGACATCACGTGTGTTGTGTGCAGTAAATAACAACTGGTCGTCTGAACAAGAACGGATTTCAACTGTACGTCCGCGATTAAATCTTTGCGCTAGCAACTGGGATACATATAGCTAATGTATCGCTGAGTGTACGAAAGATAGTTCTGCACGCGCACGCGGTAAATATAACTCATGTACATTTATTCTACGAACACGTTTTCTGCTGTCACAGCGTCAGTGTTATATCTAGAGAAGTTACTGTATTGAAAGGCGCGTGCAGAAGGCAGCACACTCAAAAGTGCCAGATAAAATCGATGCATTTTAGTTATTTCCACAAGACGCTATATTACTCTAGTACAACAGACGGTGAAGGAATTCGTCGACTAACACAAGTACAAGGGAGGACCTCATAACATCGTCACCACAGACTGTTGACAAAGAATTGTTTTTGTTTTACTTAGCAAGTTATTCTTCATGCATATCACTAATGTCGAAAGATTACCTTCACTGATCAAGTTATTTATATATAACAAAACACTGTCTCCACCAAGAATATATATATATATATATATATATATATATATATATATATATATATATATATATATATATATATATATATTGTAATATATGTATATACCATGGGCTAGCAAACCGGTTATTTTCGCGTGGCTTCAAAAAGCGTTTACCAAGGGACGTCATTAAATCGCACATTATACTAAATGGTAGCACCACAACAAGAAAGCCACTTACAAACCATGTAAGTGTTTTGCCCTACCTTGTCGTTTATCATTCGATCACGCTGCAAGTGACAGACGACAAAACCAAAGTGTCCAGTGAACTGCCAGCAAAGAAAAATACAAATGATGTCTAGAGATACCGTTGTTATCTGGAATATTCATGCACTGTGATCTTCCCATTTTATTTCATTATATTTAGTTTCCGACCTACTTCCTTCCTACTTCCGTTCTTCCACATGTACATTGCCAAATGACATGGTTCTCTAAACTTTCTTTTGTATTGCATACCAAACTTTTTCGTCACTTCACTTATCATTCTAAAAAGCGACGAATTAGATGTGACATAAAAGGTGGCTTAATATAAGTGTCACGACGGCCTAATGTGACATGACATGGCATTGCATAATGTGCATAATGTTGCAGCTAAGATAAAGGGTTGTACATCTAACAACACACCAATGTGTCTGTAATTATATAATGACGAAATAAAACATAGCTAGCGATAAATAAATGTATCAAATACGACGGATTTAATATGAATGAAAATAACCGAAGAAAGCAACACTAAGTGTGGAGGAATGTGAGAGTGAAATGGGTGAAGGTGAATAGCATGTGT
Organism: Ridgeia piscesae; assembly: GCA_025642075.2. NCBI lineage: Eukaryota > Metazoa > Annelida > Polychaeta > Sabellida > Siboglinidae > Ridgeia > Ridgeia piscesae. The sequence continues at coordinate 35,651 of JAODUO010002341.1, forward strand.
TCACCAGGGATATTTTAAAATATTGTACAACAGTTAAATGTGTCAGCAACAACCTATCGTAATAATACATTATGTGCATAAAGCGCTGTATAGATAAACGCTTGCAAGCCGATGCAAGACATATTGCTCCGGACGATTGGACTTGTTTATTAGATTCACACGGGGTGGTCTCATACCCAGCGGGGCTGTGCTTTTACTGATGAGATTTATAACCGACTATTGTTATTGAGAGCGTGCATACACACGACTTTGGCCGTGAATCAAGATATCTCGTTTTGTCATCATAACCACTCCTGTGTACAAGGACCTATGGAAATACTACGTGCGCAAAACGCGGACTTGTAAACACGCTTGGACGCTCTAACGCGCATACACTCGCTCGCGCCCACACACACTGCAGTCAGTGAATGGGTGACCGGAAGCGTCGTTTTTACGGAAGTTACGTTTTGCACATTATAGGAGTCCATTTTGGCAGATGTTATGATACGAATAGATTCTGAAGTGAAAATATTCGTCTTTCTATTTCGTTGAGTCGCTAAATGTTACGAAATTACCATATTGACTTTAGTAAAATATGAATATTTGCCTAGGTTATGGCCTCGAAACACCAAAAGGTATGTCATGACTGTGACCAAAGCCAGTATTTTACAAGAAATTATGTTATGGAAGTAGTCGAAGCCACCGTCTAACGTAGTGTCAAAGTTATCCGCTAGATGACACCAGTTTTTAAAGAAGTGATGTTACAACCCAAGATTTATCTAGGTTGTTTTAGATGTGGTTACGAGAATTATGTACGTTGTAAGAAAAAAACAACCAAGGTTCTCGTTTTATGATAGAAAGTGGCAACGTTTTTTTCCATAGAAGTTATGAAAGTACCGAAAAGTTGCGAAATAATACATAGTTGGCACACCGACTAAGTAAAATATTATGTCTGTCTGTCTGGCTGGCTGTGGGACTGGCTGTCTGTCTGGCTGGCTGGCTGTCAGTCTCTCTCTCTCTCTCTCTCTCTCTCCTCTCTCTCTCTCTCTCTCTCTCCCCTCTCTCTCTCTCTCTCTCTCTCTCTCTCTCTCTCTCTCTCTCTCTCTCTCTCTCTCTCTCTCTCCTCTCTCTCTCTCTCTCTCTCTCTCTCTCTCTCTCTCTCTCTCTCTCTCTCTCTCTCCTCTCTCTCTCTCTCTCTCTCTCTCTCTCTCTCCTCTCTCTCTCCTCTCACTCCTCTCTCCTCCCTCTCCCTCTCCCTCTCCCTCTCCCTCTCCCTCTCCCTCTCCCTCTCCCTCTCCCTCCCTCTCCCTCTCCCTCTCCCTCTCCCTCTCCCTCTCCCTCTCCCTCTCCTCTCCTCTCCCTCTCCCTCTCCTCTCCCTCTCTCTCCCTCTCCCTCTCTTCTCCCTCTCTTTCTCCCTCTCTTTCTCCCTCTCCTCTCCTCTCCCTCTCTCTCTTTCTCTCGTTCTCTCTTTCTCTCTTCTCTCTCTCTCTCTCTCTCTCTCTCTCTCTCTCTCTCTCTCTCTCTCTGTCCGAGTCTGTCTCTGTTTCTATCGTTATCTGTATGTATGTGTCTCTCTCGGGGGGCGCGCGTTCTCAGTCAGATCTGTGGAATGTTGAACTCTGCTCCTTACATTGAATGTTGGCCTGAGGACGACTTTAGCGATACAAAATTGGTAGTCGCAAAAATACCAGCTCGGTTTTATGATGCTAACATTCCTTTCTGATTGAACATCCAACAGGGGTTAATATAAGAAACGAGCCAGAAGGCGCTCAGTTTACCAGGAGTATTATCACTCACTCCCGTTGGGACGCAAAGGGACTGAGGTCGAATTACTCATACAATATCGTGGGAAAGACTGCTTCTCGCCATTTTAAACACTACGACAACATAACACAACATACATATGCACAGTCGTATTTCGATGTTATTCGTATCAACTGGTTGCTTACGTTGTTTTATACTTGTTTATAAATGTTTTCTGGATCATGTCATACTTCTCTTACATATATGATGTGTTGTTGACCCAGTACACATACTATGTCCCCAGTTATGGCTGTTTCATGTAACACAGCTTGGTGACATCGCCACACTTCGGTGACGTCAACTACAGTTCACTTGTACGACAGTTTTCTGAACGTTCCGGAGCCTTTATTTTTTTGGTGTTTGACTTCAATATTCACTGAAGAATTCTCCACCGCATCAGACAAGCAATGATATTAATATTCATTGCTACACCTTTCTGCTACGTGTAACTGTCAAACAGGGCTTAATGAGTCTCACTATGTTTGTTTGTTTGTTTGTTTGTTTGTTTGTTTTCTCAATCTTGTCCGCTGCGGAGAGGCTACGCTCCCCAACACTGCTGTCTGATATCATTGAATACATACTGTGTGCCCTGTGCTATGCTGAATACAAATTACTTGCGGCAACAGACCGTAAGATTTACCATTCTATGACAGCAATAGTTTGCCCGTTGACGCCGCAGTCGCCACTTCCTGTTAGACCAGTGTTCACCCTCATTCGTGGCAGTGACAGACAGGCAGTGAGCAGTGAGCATTGAATCAGATACGGTGTACTCGGGTTGTCGTCAAGTCAATGTGGTTGGATTCAAAATGGTAAATGTTATTCTATCCTTGAGCCTGGTTCTTTCCGTCGTGTGTGTAACACACGGCCAAAGTACAGCGGGGGACAACTCCGGCTGCGTGTACTCGTTCAAGGTTCCTACGAGCGACTGCGCACAGACTCCCGGTCCCAGCGTCGACGACCAGATATGGAAGAGCTCCGTGATCGCGCTCCAGGAACAAGTCAGACAGCTGACGAGTGACATGAGAGTCCTGCGTGAGCACAACAACAAACTCGTCAGTGATGTGGGGAGATTTACAGACAAAACTGGCGACAGTTACTACAGGTAGGGATATTAACCTAGGCCCAGTTTCATGGCGCGTACTTAAGACGTCGTAGCGGGCGATAACCCGTCGAAAGCCTAACACGTCGTAAAGTTGCGCTAGCTTCGTTTCATGAGTCTGCTCCATAGTTGCACTTATCTGCACCATGTATTTAGCAGGCGTAACTTTACGCTAGTTGAAATATTTACGGTATGCTCCCGAAGTTGAAATATGTACAGTATGCTCCCGACACGACCACTGTCAACAAAATTATTTTAAAGTTTTACACTGGATATCTGTATCTGTATCTGTAACTGGCAAAATGTCCTAGGGACACATCACGCCAGTGCGCATGGTGGGTCGTCTGACTTAATTGTTTAAATGTTGGACCACATTATTCTGAAATCAGTTTAATGATTCACTTGAGACAGTGTTTGGGGGGGGAGAGAATTCCATTCTTTAATTGTTGTTGGGAAGAAGCTGTTTCCAAATGTTTGCAGAGTATCTAATTTGCAAGAACTGACTGTCACGTTTACGTGAGGATCTAGTGTTGTGTTGGATATAGTGATCTAGCGGGATATCTATAAGGTTATTTTCCATTTTGTATATTATGCTAAGTCTTTTAATTTTTCTTCTTGTTTGGAGGGTGTCCCACTGGAGGTCTTTCAGAAGTTGGGTTACTGTTCCTGGTTTTCTAGAATAGTTTTGTGTACAAAATCTGGCAGCTTGTCTTTGGATACTTTCTAAGGTTTTAATATAGTTTAGGCAGTGTGGATCCCATGATGCTGACGCATATTCAAGTATTGGTCGGACAAGGGTTGTCTAGGCTATTGACTTAAGGTGGGTTGGGCATTTATTTAGATTTCTCCTAATGACTCCTAGAGTCTGTTGTGCTTTCCTAGCGACTGAGTTGCATTGTGCTGTCTAATTTAATGTATTTGATATGTGTACACCAAGATAACAATGTGATTGAACGGATTTAAATTGTTGGCCACAGACGGTGTAAATATTTGGTGTCTGTTTTCTTGAGGCTAATGTCATTGTGAAGCATTTGGTGGGATTGAATTTCATAAGCCAGGTGTTTTGCCATTCCTCAAGTTTGATTAGATCATTTTGGAGGAGAGAAATGTCATTGTCTGATTTAATTGGTTGATATAGTAGGCAGTCATCTGCAAAAAGGCGAACGTTTGAAGTGAGATTGTTGGGTAGGTCATTTATGTAAAGTAAGAAAAGTAGGGGCCCCAGTACGGTTCCCTGTGGTACCCCTTTAATTGGTTTGGATGCTGATCCATTTATTACAACCTGTTGAGTTCTTTCTGCAAGGAAGCTTTCTATCCATGACGATATTTACATTCACCATAGCTTCGCATTTGCTAAGCGAACGACAAAGGCGGCACCTAAAAAGAAAAAGGTTGTTCAGGCACAGCACAAATACAGGGATTCCCCACCGCGACCTAACTAGGTTAATTCTAAGTCGATTTAGTGGCGCGAATGCTAATTTGGTCTCATGAAACCGGCCGTATGCTGCATTGACTATTCGCTGTTAGCTGCGACCTGTAAGACCGCGTAATTGCGCGTAAAGTTACACAGCGTTATGAAACTGGGCCCTGGGCCTAGTTTCATGGAGCGCACCCGTCGAAAGCCTAACACGTGGTAAAGTTACGCTAGTTGCGTTTCACGAGTCTGCTCCATAGTTGCACTTAGCTGCACCATGTATTAAGTAGGCGTAACTTTACGCTAGTTGAAATATGTACGGTATGCTCCCGAAGTTGAAATATGTACGGTATGCTCCCGATACGCCCATTCTCAATATAATTATTTTTAATCTTTACACTGGACATCCTTTACATAAGTCATTCATCATAGCTTCCCATTTGCTATACGAACGACAAAGGCGGCAGCTAGAAAGAAAAGGTTGTTCAGACACAGCACAAATACAGGGATTCCTCACATCGACCTAACTAGGTCAATACTATGTTGATTTAGCTGCGCGAATGCTAAATTGGTCTCATGAAACCGGCCGTAGCGTAACTGCTGCATTGACTATTCGCTGTTAGCTGCGACCAGTAGACCGCGTAATTGCACGTAAAGTTACACGGCGTTATGAAACTGGGCCCTGGTCTTTTGTAGTCTAGGCATGCACCTCAAATCACTCCATCAAAATTAACCATCACCTTTTACCTTGTAAAGTTGGACTTTCATCGATAGCTTTCATCTTTTACGCTTGCAATCGTTCTTGTATGGCAAACTCGGCATCCGGCTGCATTGTACTGAACATGTTGATTTTCCTTTGACTTTTAATGTTCCGTTGAGTGTAAACGGCACCAAACTATTTTACCGAAGATTTGATATTTGATTGAACGACAATTCCTGACAACGAGTTGGTGTCCATTTGTGTATGACTGCTAAGTCTCACACAATATGAGCGGACACGAGAATCAGTTAACATAACAGTAATGTTGGGGAAACATGGGAATTATTCAGGAGTGCAGTGCTGAAAGATTGGGACACATTCCCATGCACAAGGTTGAATGAGTGTTGCTTAAAACAAACATTTACAGTATATTATAGTAAAGAGGAGGTTGTATCTGAAGAAAAAAACATCTCTTCCTATGCAAACCAGGGCAACACAGCCAACATTATCAATATATCTATGTGTAGACGCTTGTAAGTATACCCTCTATTTATAACACTAAAAAAACAATAAAACTTTGTATTGTTTGCTTCCATATGTGCAGAATAAAATGATGAAAGCACTCCAACAATTATACTTTTCTATTGTACTCATTGCTTTTACTATGACACAGTTTCCTATGTCAAAAACCACCATTTGCTAGGTAATATTTGTGGTGAAACCATCCAAATTAAGGGGTCTGCATATCGATACCCTTCATGTTGTTTCACTAAAATAAAACTGGCCGCGTCTAAGTAGGCTATATTTTCGTGACGTCACTATGCTGTATGACAATATCGACAGACAATCTAGCAGTGAAGCAAAATTTCGAAAACAATTACGGATGGGCAATAGTGTTTAAGCCATATTCAAGTATATGTAAATATATGTGCAGCGTATATACTAACATCTTTTGTTCCAGATAGTGAGAGTCATCACTCATCCACTGGAGGCGCTGTGTACATCCGGTGGGGGAGAACGACGTGTCCGGGAAATGGCACAACACTAGTTTATGCGGGTAAATATATAAACGCTTCGTTTAAATTGTAATATGTTGTGAAGCGCCACGAAGGATTATGGATGTGGCGCTATACCAAATAAATATATTATTATTATTATATAATGGGAAACAAAGGCAACCTACGGCTTTTATGCACGAAAACGAGTTAATACAAATAAAACATTTCGCTGGCAGGTGGACAGGCGGATGGGCGGGCGGGCGGGCGGGCGGGCGGGCGGGCGGGCGGGCGGGCGGGCGGGCGGGCGGGCGGGCGGGCGGGCGGGCGGGCGGGCGGGCGGGCGGGCGGGGCGGCACGGCGGCACGACGGACGAGGACGGCGACGGGCGGAGGCGGCGGACGCGGCGGGCGAGGCGGGCGAGGCGGCGGCGGGCGGGCGGGCGAGGCGGCGGCGGCGGCCGGAGCGGCCGGCGGGGGGCGGTCAGGGAGAGAAACTCTGTTTTGTAATATAGAACACATTTGAACATACAGCTACAGCATTTCATGCATAACGCCACACTGGCGGGAAAAACGTGTCATACGCAATTTTTTTTGGAAAATGAAAGTAAGAAACACGAAAGCAAACACAACTATTTATTCAGTTAACATTAACCAAAGTTAATAGTGGATTCTTACACAAGTTTGCGAATAATAATGTTATAATCTCAAACAGCCTATGCTTGCTAAGCTTGTGTTATCGCCCATGAGGAGAAAAACTGTTTAAAACATTCCTTTAATACGAATATTGATGCCATTTGTGACTAAGCTTTCTAAACTCTAGCATATAATTAAATGGATTACTGAACACACTATGTGCTGACGTCAGTTATTTGCGCCTGCTGATGAATATTATGGAATGGTTAACATGTGTTTCATAGTTAACGCGTTTTACACTGTTTTACGCTTAACGCGTTTTACACTGTAAACAATAGCAGACTTGTTTAATTCAACATCATATCGGCTGTTTAAACATTTAGCTACGATGCAGTTAATGTGCGAAGAATAATCGTATCTGTTTATCCTCTACTGTTTAGAGCCAGGTCATAATTAATTCAGCTGAGTTAGGTAGATAATAAATATAGCAAAATTGGTGAAGGTTTGACACGGCAGAACATTACTTCAACTCTCACTCTCACTCTCACTCTCACTCTCACTCTCACTCTCACTCTCACTCTCACTCTCACCATCTCACTCACTCACTCTCACCTCACTCACTCATCACTCACTCACTCACTCATCACCATCCACTCACTCACTCACTCACTCACTCACTCACTCACTCTCACTCTCACTCACTCTCACTCAATCACTCACTCCACACTCACTCACTCACTCACTCACTCACTCACTCACTCACTCACTCACTCTCTCACTCACTCTACTCCTCACTCACCACTCTCACTCACTCACTCACTCACTCACTCTCTCACTCACTCTCACTCTCACTCTCTCTCACTCACTCACTCACTCACTCACTCACTCACTCACTCACTCACTCACTCACTCACTCACCTCACTCACTCACTCACTCACTCACTCACTCACTCACTCACTCACTCACTCACTCACTCACTCACTCACTCACTCACTCACTCACCACTCACCACTCACTCACTCACTCACTCACTCTCACTCACTCACTCACTCTCCTCACTCACTCACTCACTCACTCACTCTCACTCTCACTCTCACTCACTCACTCACTCACTCACTCACGCAGTCACTCACTCACTCACTCACTCACTCACTCACTCTCTCGCTCGCTCACTCGCTCACTCCTCCCACTCACTCACTCACTCACTCACTCACTCACTCACTCACTCACTCACTCACTCACTCACTCACTCACTCACTCACTCACTCACTCACTCACTCACTCACTCACTCACTCACCACTCACTCACTCACTCACTCACTCTCTAACCCTCACTCACTCACTCACTCACTCACTCACTCACTCACTCACTCACTCTCTCCTCTCACTCACTCACTCACTCACTCACTCACTCACTCACCCTCACCACTCACTCACCACCACCACTCACTCAACCACTCTACACTCACTCACTCACTCACTCACTCACTCACTCACTCACTCACTCACTCACTAACTCTCTCACTCTCTCACTCTCCTCTCACTCACTCACTCACTCACTCACCCACTCACTTACTCACTGTCTCACTCATTCACTCATTCATTTATCCATGCATGCATGCAATACGATAGGAGTGTGGCATGCAAATTTTACATGAACAAACATACGTCAACTCCCACAGATGAGCCGAACATAACGATACACCCCTTCACTTAATTCAGTGTGCGTGGGCGCGAGCGAGTGCATGCGCGTTAGCGCGTGCAAGCGTGTTTACAAGTTCGAGTTTTTGCGCGTGCGTGTATAAGTTGATTAAATTAATAAAATAACGACGCTCCTATCAGAAAAGGCTTTACGGTAATGTAGGTATGCCATAGAAGAGCTGTTAACTTGAAATTAAGTCAGCATTGCTGTGGGTTACAACTGTGATTGCAGATGGGGGGTTCAGGTGGCAGCATTAGCAGCAGCAGCAGCAGCAGCAGCAGAAACAACAGCACGCACACAGCACAACGAAACAGAAGCATGAAACCAGCAGAAACCACGCAGACTCAAAGCTCGACGCACTGATAATTCTGAAATAGCCGCTCATGTACTCAAATAGCTCGCGTGCATGTATTCGTGCAAATAGCTCGCGTGCATGTATTCGTGCAAATACTCACTCACTGTATCTGCAATAGTCACTCACTCACTCACTCACTCACTCACTCACTCACTCACTCACTCACTCACTCACCACTCACCATCACCACCACCACTCACATCACCATCACTCACTCACCACCACCACCACCACCACCACCACTCATACCCACTCACATCACTCACCACTCACCATATTCACACACCCCACTCCTCACTCACTTCACAACTACTACTCACTCACTCATCCACCACTCTCACTCACTCCTCACTCACTCACTCACTCACTCACTCACTCCTCACTCACCACTCACTCACTCACCACTCACCATACCACTCAACTCACATACATACATCATCACTCACCACTCACTCACACAACTCACTCACTTCACTCACTCATCACTCACTCACATACTCACTCACCCACATCACCACTACTACCACCATTTACTCACCACTCACCACTCACTCACTCACTCATCCAATCTCTCTCACTCACTCACTCACTCACTCACTCACTCACTCACTCACTCACTCACCCACTCACCCACTCACCCACTCACTCACTCACTCACTCACTCACTCACTCACTCACTCACTCATCCTCACTCACTCACTCACTCACTCACTCACTCACTCACTCACTCACTCACTCACCACTCACCACTCACCACTCACTCACTCACTCACCACTTCACTCACTCACTCACTCACTCACTCAGTCACCACTCACTCATTCACTCACTCACCCACTCACCCACCCACTCACTTACTCACCCACTCACTCGCTCACTCACTCACTCGCACACTCGCTCACTCGCTCACTCGCTCACTCGCTCACTCGCTCACTCACTCACTCACTCACTCACTCACTCACTCACTCACTCATTCATTTATCCATGCATGCATGCAATACGATAGGAGTGTGGCATGCAAATTTTACATGAACAAACATGCGTCAGCTCCCACTGATGAGCCGAACACAACGATACACCCCTTCACATTATATTATAACAATTAATGGAATACCACCCACACACGCGACACTTACCGTAATGTATCATCCGGGACTAGGATTTAGTATGACTAATAATTAAACATCATACGCAATGAAACGGAATATGGTAAATAGTTGCTGTAGTTAGACAAATAACGTAGCCGTATGAAACGGTTGTCACAATTAGAGATGCCATTAATGATGACATTCTTTGATATGTAATACATCCATTTTATTTAGTTGTTACAGTATTGTTTATTGAACAAGCACCACTAATCCACTCTGCTATTAAGATGCTATTGGATAGAAACTCTGATTGATTAATACGATATTAAGGATCCATGACATTTTTGTAAAGGACACTTTGGTAATGGACATTTCGGTAATAGACATTTCGGTAACAATGAAGACATTTTGGTAACTAGACATTTTGGTAACAAGACATGTTGGTAAAACTACAGAAAATAATCAGAGTCCAGTCTGCCATATCAGGCGGTAACCTGTTGAGATGTCAGTCAGTTAAACCATTTGTAAATTAGGTGGGACCTGACATACCAGCAGTCAGGCAAGGTGTAAGGTAGTGCTTGCCGCTGAAGCGAAAATGGCTTCCAAATAGCAGTGGTGGTGGCTGAAGTGTTCAACCAGTACAGCAAATCACTGGCTAGCAGGACACATTTAAATCCAGACACACATAAGGTGAAGCTATATGTGAACATGGAGCTATCAACAACAACCAGGGGAAAGCTTTTGTGGAATAGCTATACCAAGCATACAGAGTAAATGACATGATATGGTGGCGTTGTACATGTTGTGCAAGCAAGCACTGCCCTGATAGTGCATACACAGACTTGCTACCAGCATACCCAGTGTTAAAAACTGACCACAACCCCTGTCCTGAACCTATGAAGCTAGAGGTTGACAAATGCGGTACGGAAATGAGTATATGTGCTGCTGCAAGTAACGACCCGCCAGCTCGTATTTACGCTGACAACATCACAGCATTGACAGGTGCAGTTAAGGCGATTCTACCGAGTGTCGATACGTGTAAGAAATATGCCTTCATAGAATATTGATTGGTTTTACCAAAATGCCATGAAACCAAAATGTATGTTACCAAGATGTCCTATTACCGAAATGTCTGTTACCAAAATGTTCTGTTACCGAAACGTCCTATTACCAAAATGTCCAGTTACCGAAATGTCCTGTTACCGAAATATCCTGTTACTGAAATGTCCTTTTATCGAAATGTCAGTTACCAAAACGCCCATTACCAAAGTGTCCTTTACCGAAATGTCTGGATACCGATATTAATACTCTTTTCGGGGTATGTTATCCCTGTAATATTGTAGACGTATTTGTTCGTTGGCGCATTATTTCGTACACACAACACGCGTGACTTCTCACCCATCTACGTAATTAGGACAAGGCAGTGAACCACAGACCGCCTCGATGTTGTAGAAAAGGACGCCATTTTGGTTGGCCGCTCCGCCTTCGATGACTTCCGGGTCGTTGTCCATGCAGACGTAGGTTGTCCGGGTCTGAGTGCGATGTTGCGCCATCAAATACCCCGAATACTCTTTCGTCCAGCCGTCCGGACAGGTCAGTCTGGCCGGAATCATCAGTTTCGTTGGACGGCTGATCACAAGGCACGTCGTTGTGTATCAACGATAGGCCATTAACTTTGGGGAAGGGGTTGTTGGTGTCGTATGTTTGATATTCCGCGCCGTATAAGCTCCCCCCGGACTGGAAGCCGGCCGTCGTTTTCCCCCATTCAGGGTTTCTGGGCAAGCACAGGTAATTAGAACCGCCGCCGCTGTGGGTGTAGTGAGAACCAGCCGCAACACCTGGAACAAAAACATTCCAAACATATACGATATATTTTCATAATAACTTTGCATAGAAAAACATAACTTTTTTGATATCAGAATATGTATATTCTATTACATCTGGCACTGTGCTAAATAAAAGTAAATGGAGCCTGCTGTGCTTTGCTCAGTTTATGGAGCGTGACATAGCAAGAAAGAACCGAAACAAAATTGGGTGGAAAATGGCAATGCCTTTAATTACACAAATAAAGAGAAAAGATATAGTAAACAAAACTATGAACATTGCCGTTGGCCTAGATAAGTAAAGCAAATCCAACAAAAAACATAAATGTAATGTACGTCAATGGGATTGCACTAGAAATTATCTAATCAACTAGCTATCTAAGCAAAATAAATGTGGGGGCTAGAAACCACCCCCCACAGTACAAATAAACATCTATATATACATGCAACAAGAAATACCGTGGAAGAACCGCAAGGTAGCTCAAGGCGCCTATAACCCCAACTGACGTAGGGGCGCACTTCCTCTAGCTACCCGCAGTGCACCACATAATGCTAACAGTGTAAGTCCATGTATACAAAGACCAGGGGAAACCGGTAGGTACATACACACGTGTCCTCGCCCTAAAACCCCTGGGAAGTGGTAACCACCCGTCAGAGCAAATTCAACAAAAGCAGTACATGGCAACCGGAAGGAAGCTGAGAAAGAAAGATGCCAAGCCAAGCTGGAGCAGATGGGGCAGGTGGGAGGGAAAACGCGATTAAAAAACGGGCTGCTCCGTGAAACGAACTTCTTCTGTTGACTGAATTAAAACTGAAGTATCATGATATGAGAGGCCGTGCAGCGATTGGCTCCCCAGTTATCCCAACCCCATGTTTTTGCCGTATATAATGATGTAGGGCTTACAAGGATGTGTGCTAGCGCATTCCCTAGAGGTGACTGTGTCCAGCCCCGCCCCAGCTTCAGTGTGGCCTCATCTAAGATGACATTGTCCAGATGCTGCTGGACAATGTTAGTTGGTGCTGTGAGCAAAACGTATTTAATCTCTGCTGGATTAAATCCCTATTTTGCTCACTGGCACAGTGCTAAATAAAAGTAAAAGGAGTCTGCTGTGCTTTGCTCAGTTTATGGAGCTTGAGATAGCAAGAAAGAACCGAAACAAAATTGATTCTACGTCTTTAAATTTATTGTATTTTGCTGATGACACAACTGTATACAAATCAGGTCCTCATATTGACAACATAAACCAAGAATTTAAACATTCGTGCGATTACTTGTGTGCTAATAAACTCGCATTGAATGTTAAAAAAACAAATGTTTGCATATTTATCCCACCGAATAACAAATATCAGGTAAATAACTATCAAAATAAACAATTAAAATGTCAGTCATATTGGAAAGGATAACAAAGACGAATCGGTCAAGTTTTTAGGAATACATAGTGATAAACATTTAACATGGAAAAACATATTAATATAATAAGTTCTAAGATATCTAGAAAAAAATTTGCAATTAACAAACTGAAACATTTCTTGCCACATAATGCCTCAAAACGTTCTTTTATTCTTTAATTCAAAGTCATTTAACTTATGGTGTACAAGCGTGGGCTAATGGAAACACAGTGATGAAGTTGCAAACTTTACAAAAACGTGCTTTACGTATACTTAACAACAAAAGATATAGAAGTCACACCGATCCTCTTTTTAAATCTGAAAATATACTTAAAATCACTGATATACACAAGTTGCATGTCTCATTATTTATGTTTGACTATTACCATAAAACACTGCCTAAATGCTTGGAACATTATATACCAATAATCTAGCCACTAACACCAGAATTACCAGACAACCAAATACGTACAGGAAAGCCCAGAACACACTTTTCTTCTAAGGTACCTATACATCATTTTACAAAGCTATGGAATAACCTTGATTATAAGATTCAAAATCTCCAATCCCGACATAAATTCAAATCTGTGATATCTAAACACTATCTATCTAGCTACCTTAACCATGTGCATTGCCTAATCCCAGATGTGTAGAGTGTAACTAAAATCGTTTATTTAAAAAGACAAACTGTTTGGATTTACAAAAGATTATCAATTTTTTTAACATTCAAATAAAGCCCGTTGTCAAATAAATTATATTGTCAAATAAATTATATTGAGTACAGCGATTTTGTGATTCTACGTGTATAAGTATATATGTATCTGTACTATATAAGTTTATGTTTTGGGGTCACAGGAAGACGGCATATTTGTGCCACGTGACCACCACGTAACAATACTTTTTTGTTTTGATTGCTCATGTACATGTATAATGTATTCTTGTTGTTGTTACGAAATAAAAGTAGATTGATTGATTGATTGATTGTTTATTACTTGCCAAACATCTGCAATAGTACCGTACTTGTTTTCTCACCTCCTTCCCTCCTCTTTCCCTTCCCACTACCCCCATCTTCCATCCCCATTCCCTCATAAATATATATTAATTCCCACCTCTTCCGGCTTCTTTCCCTCCTCCTTCTTCCTTCCTTCTCCCCTTCTTCATTTCGTCTCAGAATGTCATGCGATATACGTGTTACATGACATTCCATTAACTCAACTGACACGCGGTCGACCACGTTTTGACGGTTTCTCCATAGAAGCCACTTGCCAGCGGTGGAAAGTAACGAACTACAAATACTTCTTTACAATTCTTTAAACGTAGTTCTGTCAAATAATCAGCATGTCATGACGTACAATTTTAATAAAGTACGTTTTCTTGCAACACAAGTTTTTATCTAAAGTAACAATACTTTTACTTCGAAAGTTTCGTGTAGGACAAAGTAATTATTCTAGTCTCGCATTTTGTGTGCCTGCTCTGATACTGAAATAAAACGTTGAATTGTACTGTTATTCTTATAAATCGAATTACTTTTGAAATTTTCTTTTTATTTCTCAAGTGAATTTTTACATTGTAGTTTTACTTTTGTTTAAGCACTTTTGAGGTGGGTAACTAGTACTTTTACTTAAGTACAAAATAAAAGTAATTATGTCAACAGTGCAACTCATTGAACACTTGCAGAAATAAAATCAATGTGAAGGATACAAAGAAAACTAGCGGCTAAACAAATAAAATTCGGCCCCGAGTCGTATTCTGATGCAGACGTCCGTTATAGCAGAGCTAATCCATCCGAGCTTTGGCTCTTAAACACACGGATGGTATACAAACTTAAAACAGATACCATGCTAAACGACGAGACGTCCGAGATTGAGCGAGATCTGTGCGCGTTTGGTCCCACGGCCGGGAGTGCCCCAGCTCCTATCTAATAGCTCTGGTTATATTTGAAAACATATTGTTAGAAGACAGCGACAAGAAGTAGCCATTCTTGCACTCAATGAGTGTAGTTAATTTTGCGCGTGTAACTTTTATTCACCGGCCATTGTGTGTTCATGACAGTTAAACGTATTTGTCAACGAATTTGAAATAAGCTTTCTGAAAAGTAGCAAGACGAGTGTTAAATGATTTGTTGCGCGTCTGCCTGTGTACGACTTTGGGGAAGGGGTCGTTGGCGGGGTATAGTTCATATTCCGCGCCGTACAAGCTCTCCCCGGACTGAAAGCCAGCGGTTGTTTTTCCCCATTCGGGGTTTCTGGGCAAGCACAAGTAATTGGAACCGCCGCCGCTGTGGGTGTAGTGAGAACCAGCCACAACACCTGCAATAAATACATCCCCAAGATATACGATATATTTTCATAATAATTTTGCATAGAAAAACATACTATTTTTGTTTTATGTACATTTTATTGCATATGTGTATTGTGTATGTGGGTGTGTCGATATATGTTTGTGTGCGATCGAGAAAGCGCGCTTGTTTAATTGAGTGTGTGCGTAGTAGTTCTTTCTACAGTTTCCAGGTTGTATGTGATGCGGGGGTGCGGGCGGGGGGGCTGGGAGCGGGGGAGCGGTGGGGGCGGGGGGGCGGGCGGTGGGGGGGTGCGGTGCGGTGCGGTGCGGGGCGGTGCGGTGCGGTGCGGTGCGGTGCGGTGCGGTGCGGTGCGGTGCGGTGCGGTGCGGTGCGGTGCGGTGCGGTGCGTCCTTTTCTACAACGTCGAGGCGGTCTGTGGTTCACTGCCTTGTCCTAATTACGTAAATGGCTGGGAAATCACGTGTGTTGTGTGTACGAAATGATGCACCGACGAACAAACACTTCTACAATAAAAGGGAGTGAAAACTGCTTATATGAGCGTCTTACCTGTAGTGTCGTATTAATCAACGAGTGTTTATATACACTAACATCTTGATAGCTCATTGGGTCAGTGGTGCATGATTAATAAAAACTTTAACAACTGACTAAAATGGATGTATTACATATCACTGTTATTTCTGTTCTACTGTTTCGTACGGCTACAGTATACCTCTAGCTAAACACCTATTTAGCATATTTCGTGTCAGTGTATGCTGTTTTATTATTAGTTAAAACATAACCTAGTCCCGGATGTTACACTACGGGACATTTGGAAGGGTAGCGTTTGTGGGTGGTGTTTCAAACCGCCAGGTACACGAGGGTGCGGAAACACCACATCACACCCTGGTCGACCACAGCGTGGGCCTAAAGCTAGCAATGTAGGCCCAACACTATAAAAGTGGTCGACACCATGGCTAGGTCAAACAGCACGTTAAACAACACCAGGGCGTGGTAACAAACCATCACAAACCTTGGCAACAACAACATGTCCTGGACAACTGCAGTGGCTAACACCGGCCAAACATCACCCGACGGTCAAACAAGTACAAACCAAACAAACAGCCACACGATAGATGGGGGGGGGGGAATAATGCTCCACAGCAAACAAGGCAGCAGCAAACCGGCCATCGACCACAGAACCTGGGTATGGAGAAACAAAAACAATAGCATCAAGGCATATCAACAAGGCATGGCAAAACAAGGCCTGCCTCACCTCCAGGTGCGCCAACAAACCTGCCCACAAACGACACACACGGCCAGGCAGGGTGAGCCGTCACGAACAGCGTACGCAGCCAGAGGCCTCATAAGGGCAAACACACATGTATAAATGATACAAAGAACACTCCAGTGATACGTTGGATGCCAGGACCTAACAAAAAAAAAAAAACGGCCAATGCAACAGCACCAAACCGAGTGCCAGGCATGTTGTCATTCCTCCAGCTAACAAGAAAAAAAACATGACAGCCAAACATGAAGGGGTCGAAGCCTTAGACAAAGCAGCAAACACAATAATAAATACGTGGCACACCCCAAGAGCACAGCACGCATAAATGAGCAATAACTGACCAACGCACAGGAAGAAAACAGACAGCCGAAGCCTGACAAAAAACAAATGCCAGAGGCCAGACAGTGTGAACTGAAAAGCAAAGACACAACAACAGAAAACCAATCATATAACACAGTGTGACAGGAAGCCAAGTCCAACAGGAAAAAGGCGACAACGACGGGGTGGGCAAGTAGCGTGTGGCATTAGTGAAACAGTCAACAACTATATCAACTTACAGGCCTGGGCACTAAGGAATGTGTTTAAGGGATACCCAAAAACAAGCCCCGAATTACAACAAACAACGACATGGCGCAAACAACCGGCGGATAACCCGACCGGCAATGCACGAGACTGATAGATAAACGATCGAGGGACGCCAGCGATTACGCAACGTCCACGGCGTTAATTACGGACTTGGGCAAAAACAACGGTTTGGTGTTAGCACCTAAAAGAGTTTACACAAACTAACCAGCATAACAAAAAACCCGCATTATGTTTTCAAAAAGTGGTGTTAAAGTGGGTAAATCTGGTAAATCATCGACAGCTGAACAGGCCCATCTTGTTCGATACAACCAATCAAAATCCAGTTTCGTCTGCTTTTTAAAAAGAATACGCCCGGTGCCGTCTGTTGGTTTAGCTGTCATAATAGAGCCAAGCGGTTCGTTAAAAGTCCTTACGCGATTTACAACGAAATCGCGACAGAAATATGCCCCACTGTTCCTCAAGTTTAGAACAGACAGTGAAAGACAGTATCAGAAGATGTCTTCTTGTTAACCTTTGAATCGAGAGAATGAAACTTTCAGGGACGGCCGAGCCGTTAAACCGAAAGGGGGAGTAAAAACCCTTTGATTGACCTAACCACGAAAACGACCACCAACAGCCGCCAAACTTCTCCTCACATATCTTACATACATATGCATACACTATCTCTTGCATTCCTCTAATGAAAAAATTCACAAAACAAACGCGCAGTTCTCGAGTACAACTTCTTCGGCCGCCCAGCGGTACCGGAAAATCGCTATAAACAGTTAGCTTTACACAAAATACCGCTAGACGGCATGTTTCTGCGTGCGAATATTTATACATGTTACTTAAAGCATTCGCACGAGCGAAATAGTTTAATTACTTATAAATAAAATAATAATAATAAATAATGATTATCATCACTGTGATTTGCAGGAAATTATTAGTTTTATTATAATATAATAACATTATATTTAAAACAACATCCCCTTTTTTCCCTTAAACATAATGCTATTAAAAATACAATGGAAAAAAATCCCAGATAATATTTAAAAATATATAATTAAAATTGCCAATTTAATTAAAAAGGGAAATTATAAAAAACAAAAATTCCAAAAAACAATTTGGGTAAAAGAATGTGGTATGGTTAATAGTAAAATTAATTAAAATATAAAATAAGTACGATGTAACAATAAATTTCCATTAAATAAAACCATTTGAAAAAAATATTACTGAAGCTATTTGTTCTACCTATGAATGATAATTTTTGGACAAGACACTTTATTAATTATCGGAACAATAAATCACAACAATTTAAACAGGAATATGAATATAGGTAAATATATGGTGGTAGAAAAAGAAGGTTTTAAAAAGAGTAATAGTAATATGTTAATGTTTATTTTTATTGTTAAAAAACGGAAATATAAGGAGCTCCTTTTGGGGATTTTTAAAATATTTATAAAATAAAGATTTACATCATTGAAAAACACGTAATTTCCATACCTTTTTATGATAATAGGAATTTTAGTTAATTATAGACACTTAATTTTGTATTTAAAAATAAATATTACCTGGGGAATTTTCTTATTTATATACTTTAATAACAGTATGTTTAAGCGCCACAAACAGTTTGGGTTTGGCGCTATATAAAATATACTATTAAAATTTATATTTTTTTATTAAATTTAACTTTTTATCAACTCTTTTTCCATATCACCAAAGGGTTTCCTTTGTTTGCCGTTTAACATTTTCTGCAGACCATAGTGATGCTGCTAATTATTATTATATTATTTATAATTAATTAAACTAATTCGCGCGTCCGAATGCAGTAAGGTTTATATACATTCGCGCTCACAAACGCGCCATCTAGCGGTATTTTGAGTAAAGATAACTTATAATAGCGTGTTTACGGTAGTCGAAGTTGTCGAGTTGCCGTCTGAATCTGAATCTGAATGGGATGCGTCGTAAAGAAGCCAATAGTGGCTATTATAAACGACGGGGGTGTATGCGCATGTTATTGAGTGTTTGAGCCGAGGTCAGGCGACTGAATTCAGTTATGGTTTCAGCCTGGACCTGCGAATCGTTTAGTTGGTTCCAGTCGGCTATTGTTTTTACAAAAAATGAATTCTTAAACATTTGGGGTTTCTATAAAACATCTGGTGTTGTTGGTTGTTAGTTGTTGGGACAAAATTTGAGGATACATGGTCGAGGAAGTGTTTAGGCTTAATGTGTCTTTTTTTTTTTTTGGGGCCGGGAAAAAGCAGTGGGGAGAGTGGGGTAGATCCTCTAACAGTTCTGTACATGGTTTAGTCTTTGGTCGCCGTCATAGTCTAATGTGTCGAGGTTTAAAGGTTTAAATGGTTGTGACGATCCGGGGGTTTGGGGGTGCTCCCGGAAAGGAGCTACGGTGTTGAAATTTTTTCTAATTTTCTATTCCCCCCCATGGTATGGGGCCCACACTTTGGGTCCGTATTCTAAGAAGGGCACAAGGGCAATGTATGCCCTCCGTTTGCTGTTAATGGGGCATCTGCGTATATTTCCTTAGGGAAAAGGGGCTATTTGTTTTTTTTATTGTAGAAATGTGTGAGTGCCACTTTAAGTCATTAGATATGGTGATGCCAAGGCAGGGTTGGGAGTTACATATTCCAGAGTTTCATTGTTTAGGCTATAGAAGAATTGTGTTTTATTTTTTATGCTTAGGATGTTACATTTGCTTGTATTAAAATTCATCCCCCCGGTATTTGCCCACTTCCCAAGTTGCGTTAAGTCCTTCTTGCAAAATATGGTCGTTAATTTGTTTTTCCCGTATAATAGGCAATCGTCTGCAAAGGGGGACTTTAGATTTACAGAGGTTGGTAAGTCATTTATGGACACAAAAAGAGCAAAGGCCTAAGATTGGTTTGGGGCGCCAGAATCAACGGGGATTTCCTCAAAATGAGACGACTTTTATTGTTTTCCACAGGGAAATTTTTTAATTCAAGTATTTAACTTAATTAATTTTATTAATAAATTTCATTATTTTATTAATTAAATACTTTTTAAATTTGGGGATCCGAATTAATATATGGCTATAAAATTTTTTTATTCACCTTTTCTTTTTTAACCATTTAATTATTTGAAATTCAATAAACCACATTTTTCAGTCAGACAGAAATAATTATGTTGGAACTTACTGAGTCATTCACCATGACAACACTGAGATACCAGATAAGCTAAAATCCACTCAGGGTAGTCATCACCTCTACCAATGGACCCAGCTGTAATTGCCAACAGGCCCTTTTCATGGCCCGCCTGTCTTTTTATCTCTTTGGGTTCAATTCCCCCTTTCCCTGTTTTAACCCCCCTGCTAGATGGCAACCCAAGGCTATTGTGTCAGTGCCTCAGGGGGGGAAAGTGAAAGAAATAGGTTATGGGAAGGAAGTGGATCCCGCCAGGAGTATCTTCAATTGCTTCACACTGTTTAGTTTTTCAGCTTTCCACATTGGGAAGGGATACTGCCAGACATTTCCACTAAAATAGTATACATTAAATAGACACCACCAACAGTCATCCATTGAGGGAAATCTGTATTGAACCCCTGAATTGTTTTACTTTTTTTATTAAAACCATTTATATACTTCACCCAAAATCTTTAAAAACGATAAAATAATTGGGCATGGTTACAAAAAGAAAATTTTTCTAAAAGTCACAATGAATGTGGGTCATTCAGGCCTTGTTTACTAATATTTACACAAATTAGCATGTGGGTTGGGCAGTAAAAATACCACCCGCCTGCTAATTGCCTTTGTGTTTAAAAATCTGGTCAGATAAGCAAGCCCTTTGCCAACCCAAAATTAAAAAGGCCGGGAGTTGTTCAAACATCACTCAGCCTAGCAAGACAGGGCAGCCTGGTGAATGGTGATACTGGTGTTAAAGGGAGAACCCAAATCAACTTGAATGTTAGTTAGGTCATTGATGTGATTGTGTAAAACAAATAGGGCAGTCTGTAGCGATCTGTGCAACGATAACATTATTTTGCTACCTTATTTCTTACTGTTGTCAAAGATTCAAAAGATCGTTATGGTGCTCGTGTATGTAAGACCAAACCTTTGTATTAACTAGACAGTGTCTGAATAACATTATTTTGTGACCTTATTTTCTGTGACTTTCCTAGGCAAAACTGTAATTTCTTTCTGTGATTTCTTTTATTGTGAAATATTCTATGCACATTCTAATCAATGACTAAAGCTGGC
>JAODUO010002342.1:0-43163 GCA_025642075.2 Ridgeia piscesae
CATGGTTGCAGAGCGCACACAACCTATCGTTTCTGCTGTCAGACCATTACATGAAAGTCGTGAAGAGATTTTTCCCAGGTAGTGAAACACCCAAAGAAGCTTTCTGAGGCCGTTGAGGTGTTAACTGTATGGAGGTCCACTATTTAGGTATTTTATAAGGTGTACTGGTGTGTGCTCGTTTACAGATGGCTTGCTCAGCCAGTTCTAGATGTTTGCATTGTAATCTCTGGAGATCCACCATTGAGCTTGATTTGTATAAAGTGTGCTGATTTGACTGTGGCTGGAACGGTGCGTGGGACCAGTCACACGCTGGACAAGACCTGCCGGTGCCAGAATGTTCGTTATTCGGTTTACTTCCGGCGATAGTGCGTTGTCAAAGTTAAAATTGAAATTGCTCAATATCAATAGTCATCCGGGGATGATCACAAGTGACAACGATCTAACACAGCCAGGGTTGCAGTTTAAAAACTCAACCGATCGCAGAATCATGGCGGTGGTCTGGGTGTCCTACACAAAAGTTAACTGAATATCGTTGTGTGTAGATCTGCAGTGACACCGACACACTTTGAGGTTTTGCATTTGTTGTGTGACATGTTGGGAAAATATAGACTTCCAGTTGACGCGCTGCAGACGACAGCTCCCGGGTACTACATTTAAAGTGGTCTAAATTACATTGTTTCGAATATCTTTTACTTTCTCACGTAATCATGAAAACGATTAATTGCGCGAATTTGTTTCGTGAATTTTAGTTGTTTCAATAATGTAAGTGATGTAATTTTATAACATACTGTGTGTTTATAAATATATAAGATATATGAGGAAAGTCTAGCGGCTGTTAGATGTCATTTTCATAATTCGGTCAGAAAGTAAAAGATCGCCAAAATGAATGGTCGTCATCAGGCGATTTATTATTTTTATGGCATTATGCGCGTCCATTCACATTAATCATGCTTTTTTAATGAGAATTCGTTGCGATATTTAGGTTAACAAATGTCCTGGCCACTTATCGGATGGTCGTTCGTCAGGGGTAAAATTCAAATTGCCATGGTCGTTGGTCGCGTCTGTCGGGTGGTCGTTGGTGAGGGAGGGATACAGTGTAGACATTCCATCAATGAAAAAACGGTCGTAAAAAGCGGGTGGTCGTAAATGAGGTGGTCGTTCATGAGGGGTTCCACTGTACGTCCAACGGAGTGATCCCAGAACACGGGGAGCCCAGCGTTTTTGACATGCAAGGACAGACTACCCTGCCCTTTACCATTCCTTTTACCCGGGAACACTTAGACAATGGAATAGGCTCCCCACAAGGCTTTCAGCCACCACATGCCCACAGGTTTTCAGGGCTGGCCTTCATGCCTTAACATCTGCTGTAATTTCTTCATGAGACTATGTACATCATAATAATAATTGTTTTAAATCACAAGAGGTCTATACAATAACTTTATTAACGTTTTAATTTTTGTAATAACTGTTTTAAGATAGCATACACTGCCCCCCAAAGTGCACAAACTTTATTGGACTTTTAACACCCTGCAAGGACCCAGTCCAGTATATGGAAGAAGCAGAAGACAATAGGGTTGCTGGGAGGAAGTGACAGCGGGATGAATCAAGTGTTGTGTCAGCTTTGTTGACACTCAACAAGGTTCACAAAGAATATGACGAAGCAGTTAGTGAATGTACTGACAGTCTTGCAGATACTGCTACCCAATATGTTGTATGATATATTGTTGTATGACATATTGATATAGTTGGTTACATACACAGAGAGCTACTCTCAAATAATTGTGCTGTGAACTTATTTGGTATGATTACTAAATATTGTACTACTGAGCATTGTAGCAAAATTAACTTAAATTATTAATTAATGGTTACAACTGCATAGATGCTACAACATTAAATAAACTATGAACAAATGTGATAGGGGTATGCAAATCAATATACCCCTTCAGTATACCCCTTTTTCTAACATTTTATACTCTTTGTTTGTACTATGTTCTGTATTAGGTTGGTGTTGGAAATTAAATATATTGATTGATTGATATACGTGCTTGCAACGTTTGTACCAGCAATTTCTTTTTCACAACTCTTGGTGATCCCACCTCGTGTCATTGTGGTAGTCACCAGCCAAAGTCCCAGTCCTCGTCGTAATCTCCCCACCCTTCCCAACAGATAGGGTAACTGCCTGACCACATTGTCAGCTGCAACATTATACCGCGACATGCTGATAACGTAAGCGATCACTTGCCCCTCTGCCTACAGACCAGAGTTCTCAGTGAACAGTGTCAACCCGCGGTGTTATCAACTGATGTCCCGTACGGTGTCACACGCAGATGGGACAACCTAGAGTGTACCAATGCGTATCGTGATATCCTCCACAGCAAGCTATCGACTATGCATATCCTGACGTGTGATGTGAACGATGACAGTGATGCCGTACAGGGGCTCGTTGACTCTTATGTTGTGCAACTGAACGATGCTATGAACGACGCTGTGACAGAAGCAGGGTGCAAACAGAAACACTGCAACAAACCAAAAACATATTGGTGCCCTGAACTCAGCCACCTAAGAGACTGTAAACGGTTCTGGTGGTGACTTTGGAATGACAATGACAGACCTCGTGCCGGGGCCGTGTATGAAACGAACAAATATATCAAAAAGGTGTTCCGACGTAGAACTAGGCAGTGCATAGATCGCTCAGTGAACAATAAATACCAGAAACTTAATGTTATGTTAAAGAACAGGAAACTGTCTGCATTCTGGAATGTAATCAAACAGTGAAGAATTACAAAAGTTAAATCATCTCTATGTGCTACAGATTTTGGTGAATTCTATGGTGATGTTATGCAAGCTTTACCAGAATGTACTATTGAACAAACCCATGACAAACATACGGTAGAGCAATATTATAATGATAATTGTTATTTGGTGGGCACACATGAGGTAAATCAGGATCAAGTCGACATGCTTATATATAATCTTCGTAAAAATAAATCACCGGGACTCGATGGTATAACTGCTGAACATCTTATTTATGGCAAATCCTCATTACTGTGTTCACTGCTTGCATCACTATACACTGTTATACTATCCAGGGCATGCGTACCTACATTATTCACCACTGGTTTAATTGTTCCCATACTAAAGAAATCTACACTTAACCTGAACATTGCACAGAATTATCAGCCAATTGTATAACTGGTATAATAAGCTGAATGCTGTAGTCAAATGGAATGGTTCATATAGTAAATCGTTTTGTGTAACACGTGGTACACGACAAGGAAGCGTTCTCTCGCCGTATCTGTTTAATATTTTTATTAATCAACTTTTACTAGACTTGAATAACTGTGATGCAGGCGTCAGAATAGGTGATACACTGTACAATTCTATGGCTTATGCCGACGATATTACCTTATTCTCAACAAATGTTCAAGATCTACATAACCTAATTGATGTATGTGTTGCATATAGCAAAAGGTGGAGATTCAAATTTGGGGTTGAAAAATCGAAAGTCACGATTGTTGAAAAGTGTTCGTTATATCAAGACCTAAAATGGAGGCTTGGTGACAAATGTATACCCAAAGTGGAAGCTTGGTGACAAATGTATATGTAATGAAGAATCGCTTAATATACTTGGTAACGTGTTTAATCGTGGTGGTAATAATGCCAGCCATGTCACAAACAGACTAACAAAATGCAGACAGTCATTATATGTGCTTCGTAGTGCCGGTATGTTATACCCAGGAGCCACTCCTGATGTTCAAGCGTATCTGTATAAATGTATATGTCAACCAACGTTAACATAAGGTTTAGAATGCATGAGCAGCACCGCCATCCAAATGCGTCGACTTGAATCTGTACAGGGTAGTTTAATTAAACAAAGTCTTGGATTAAGTAAACTATCACACAACACAGCCTTACTTAAAGCACTAAATATTGAAAAGATCGAAGATATTGTAAATAGAAATGTGTTATCCTTGTATAATAGAATATTTAAAGTTGAAAGTCCAGCGCGTCGACTGATGCAGCACTTATTGTCTCGTTTTATATGTTATGGTAAAACGGTACCTGGAACCCTGCTGGATAGGGTGGTATCTATGGGCGAGTCACCAACTAAACGAGCCTTTAATTCTCAACATGTACAGTAGAACCTGTCTTGTAGGGACACCTGTCGGGCCAAGCAAAAGTGTCCCTACATTGCAGGTGTCCCCTCGTCAGAGGGACAGGAATTTGCAAAAAAAATTCCAGAACATACAATCTTTATTTACATCCACATTACAACATACCTAAATCACATTTATGCCCACAGTTATAATACCCATAAAATGAAGTGTAATAATATCACATTTAATATTACAGTAGAACCCCTCATTTAAGACTGTTTTGGATTAATTCAATTAAGTATTAAAATGCACAAAATACAACTTAGAAAATAGTAAAATGAGACGACACATTAACAACATTTTCATTTATTTTGTTTGTGACATGTTTCATTATAAGTTTAATTTTGAATAGTTTTTAATATTATTATCTTATTGTTATTTCAAATTTGGTCTGAGCGGCTAAAAAGGTGCTGCCATCTCACGGCGTCTGGGTAATCACGCTGCGGTCGCCATTTTGTTTATCGTTTCAGCGGCGCAAAACGATCATTTACTTTCTGATCTAACCATGAAAACGACTTCTTACAACCGTCAAACTTCCTGTCTCATAACTTATATACACATTAACATGCTAGGTTACAAAGTAAAATCATTTAAATTCCTGTAAAGAATACAATTCACAAGTCAGTATCGTGGCAACTCGACATCGCCGGCGCCGGTAGCGCGCAGGCCGTGGATTACCGTGGTGTAACATCAGTATTTTATTGCGGCGTCACTACATAAATGAGCTTCAGAAATGTTTGTTTTATCCTAAACTAATATGAAACTTAGCATAAACTCAGTAGTCCTATATTACGTTTGTTGTCGCTCGACATAACTAGAAACTTGGAGGAAAAAAAATAACTGTGGATAGATCGATTGCGAGCGGCTGTAAATTTAAATGGGTCACCAGGGCTCATATGCATGTCCCCAGACTAGGTTAGGCGCCGCACAGGCACTACCCTCCGACTAACTGTGCCGTGGCCTAGCGAGTGATTCAGTCGGTATGCATGAGCCGGTCGCAGTGCGATTTAGCCGCCGCATAGTTGGTCTGCAGACCGCGGTCCTGAGAGTCAGTTTGAAAAGCTATTACCGCTTCGAAACAGGGATTCCCCACGAATTGTGCCGCATTGCGCACGCGCGCGGTGACGCACAGGGTCAAAGCGGCGGTTCATCGCAGGACGTGGTCAGTGTTTGTTTACATTAAGCTTGGCACGGAAGTCAGCGAAGGTGGGAAGCGCGTAGAGAAAAAAGTTAAGCGTAAGCCGACCTGTCGAGATGACGAAATTATATTTTTAATTGAGGGAATCGGCAACGAAAAAAGTATTTTGATGAGCAAGTTACAAAATTCGGTAACAAAGAATAAAAAGGAAGTTTGGCGAGAGGCGAGCTCAACGCTGAAGTGAATTCGCTCGGGATGGCGCTAAGTCTAAGAACGGAGGACGACCTAAACAAAAGGGGAAAGATTTGAAATCTGCGGTCTTTGAACGCACTACGTGATCAGGGAAAAGTGGTAGGCAGACCACCAAGCACACCTCCACTGTATGCTGATATCATAATGGATACAATTGGTGAAGGAAACCGATATGGCGATGTGACAACAGAATTGATGGTGAGTATTCACATCTCGTCAAACGAATGATTACTGTCTGTGGTGTGTGTTGTACTTTCAAGTGTCACCGTATTATGTACAATTCCTTATTTACTACAGTGTCTTCTCTGCTAAAAAAGTAATAGAAATTAAACAAATGAAATAAAATCCCAAACAGTGTTTTTTTATTTAAATTTAATTATTTTATTTTGTGATATTTATGCTTGTGATATATTACAACAAAATTAAGTGAAAGCGAGGACTGACTGTTTTCAGACTTGTTGATAACATAAATTATAACACAAAATAAATTTATATTAAAACATATACTAGTATATGTAATTATTGTTGAAGTACAATTATTACAACTATAATTCTCATTTCGATAAAAATGAACCAAATGCATTAATGGAACATATCATGACACTTTATTTATAATAGTTCAACATCCATTAGTAAATCAAACATATGCCTATATTCAAATTTATATAATGATTTGAGTGCTACAAACAGTTGTATTGTGAAAGAAACTCTTATGCAGAACTGTTATACAGAACTAATTATTATGTACAGTAATATGCAACTCATACACGATACAATGAAAATAACCTATTAACACAATACGTAAATATGTAATATTTACAAAACTTATAATGTTCATGTTTCAGTGCAAGGCACAGACAGCTTCATGCTGGGCACAGGTGATGGGCAGGCTATGGCTCTGCCAGTGGATGATGCATGAGGTGAGCAATCTCAATTAATCTTTGATTTCCATATCTAATTTGCAATGTCAAACAGCTTATGTAAACATTGAGGGTTGCATCAAGCATCCTAATAATTGAAACTTCCCAGTATGAGTGAGAGAGAGAGAGAGAGAGAGAGAGAGAGAGAGAGAGAGAGAGAGAGAGAGAGAGAGAGAGAGAGAGAGAGAGAGAGAGAGAGAGAGAGAGAGAGAGAGAGAGAGAGAGAGAGAGAGAGAGAGAGAGAGAGAGAGAGAGAGAGAGAGAGAGAGAGAGAGAGAGAGAGAGAGAGAGCCATCATAAAAATAGCAGAGTGGGGGACTCAAGTTACAGGCAGTCACCATAAAGTGACAGGCATCCATGACCAGGGCAATTATACTACAATAGCAATACACAAGAGCATGGTCAGCCCTAGAGTTGGTGGTGGACCAAGTTGGTGACTGGTAGAGTTACATAATAGGACAGAGGTCAATATCCACACTTTGTCACATCTACAATGATCTGTCACCTTCTAAATTCTAAACAATAATCATACTTACACATCACATACAAACACAAACACACACACACACACACACACACACACACACACACACACACACACATGTTGGTGTGTGGGAGTGTACATACATTTTTAATCTAGTGAACATCTTGTATATTATGTGAGTAAATAGCATGTTGGGTAAGACTGAACCATGGCGACATACAGGTATAGTGACTCTATTCTTCAGTTACAGAAAACATGATTGACTATGTCAATAATAAAGTACACGTACTAATTCAAATAAGTTACTAAAGGAACATGTTTTGGCATTCCAGATGTATCATCATCTGTGATGCCTGCACCACTGCCAGAACCTCCACCACAGCCTGAGCCAGGTGCCAGCTGGTTTATGCAAGTGGAGCCACTAAAGCAGCAGTTAACTGCTACTTTGACAGCTATGTTGACACAGTGGGCATCTGTGTATGACCATTCCTGTTGATTCCGCGTGATGAGGATCGTTGAGAGAATATATACCCACTGTCCCCAAGAAACACACCAGTCAATGATTTTCGTGGCGACTCGAATGCTGCAAACAGCTGCGATTCCCTCAGGATTCTGGAATCTTGCGCTGAACCCGGCCACTTGGCAAATGGCAGTGCAGTTCATAATCCTCATGTCAGCATCACATATCAACTGCAACAGAGACAGATGACACTCATTTAATGTGCATGTTTTTATACATTAGTCAATGTATTTTTTAATACTTTATATTGTGTAGTTATTACTAGTTTGTGCATGAAACAAAACCGTGTCTTAAATTTTATTTAGAAGTGGTCATTAGCACAGGGGTGAAATAAAATTATTTCTTTTGTAACTGATGCATTTCAAACAGCACTTTATTGTTAAATTTAAATGACACAGTAAAATAGTAGCTGAATGTTTTTGCATTTAAACACATTTATAGCATTAAACATGCAAATACCAAAAAGTGAACATAGGTAAAAAGATCCAAGTATCCCACATAATTCCCTTGATCTGTCATAATAAAAACACCCTTTCCATTCAAGCAATAAACACCTAGCATGCAGGAATCTCTATTATATACTATACTGTCCTCAAAGTGTAGCCATGTGTTATCTATCAGCTGCAAGGAGCACTTGAACAAACAATAGTAGGAGCTGTGGGCAGGTGTCTGGTGTTACTAATTGGAATTAAGTGGCCAGTGCAAATAAGGCTGCTACTTTAATCAGAGGAAACATCAGTGACTGGCACAAGAGGCAAAATTAACTGTTTCACAATGTACAGTATATAGGTGTTTCACATAAGTGAATAATAATTATTATTCAAGGACCCTGTATATGTAGTCAAATCAATACATCATCATATTTGTGTCATTATTACATGATATATTCCTATATAGCTACAGTTGGTATGCTGTCAAATGTCAACAATGTAGGCAAGTAATGCTGTTTGAGAAACTCCTACCTCCCCTCAGACTATACAGAGCAAATATGTGTTAGCAGTCTTATTAGCAACAAAACAAAGCTGCTCACAGGTGACAACTAGAAAATTCAGTGATAATGGTTTTCTTTCTTACTAGAAAATGTGGTCAATTTTCAAATGATCTAGTGAAAATGTTGACTGAAGAAAAGCGAATGAAATCTAACTCTTCATTTAATAATAACCGTACTCAAATAAAAGTACTTGAAATATTATTTGAAAAAAATCAAATAATTTAGGGAAGAATTTAAATACAAATTTATACAACCAATTCATTTTAAGTAGTGTCAAATACAATTACAAATAGTTAATACAATTTATTTATATTTCAATTATGAAGTTGTATTTAAATCTATGTTTGATCATGTATTCGTATACTTTTACAATGGTTGCTTTGGTACACACATGCACACGCAAAACACACAGATTCATTCCAAGTACTTCAAGAAATAGTTCAGTAAATAGGTAATTACCTAGTATGTTACAACAGAGTCACATTGCATAAAGGTTTTGGGAAATTTAAACTATTTGATCAATCACACGTTACCTGGACGTTTATCGAGTGAACATTCTTCCTGTTGACATATTCGTGCTCGTGCGGACGTGGGTCCCGTCAATGCATGCCACCACGGTGGGGAATCCTGCTAGCCGGAGGAACTTCGCCTTGTGCCGGTCGGCTTGTTGTTGCGTCGGTAGCTGTATCTACTCATGCATCCGAGCGACCAAAGCGTTGGTCACACGGTAGATGGTTCGGGATGCGGTTGACTGGTCGATGCCGATGATCTCAGCCACCAAGTTCTAGAAACAAACTTGCACACATCCGCAAAGCCACTACAACTTGCAGAGTAGCCGGCAAGGGGCCTTGTCGCGTGTCGGGGTACTCTAAGTCGTCTCGCAGTTCATCTACGATTGTAAGGATATCGTGTCGGCGAAATCTAAACTTGTCGTATAACTCCACGTCGTCGTACATATCCAGTGGATTCCTCCTATCACGGAATACCC
This sequence comes from Ridgeia piscesae, assembly GCA_025642075.2. Lineage (NCBI taxonomy): Eukaryota > Metazoa > Annelida > Polychaeta > Sabellida > Siboglinidae > Ridgeia > Ridgeia piscesae. Next base: position 9,451 of record JAODUO010002342.1, read on the forward strand.
GATTTCGCTTCAAATTCCTCCTGTGTTTACTTCTCCAAACTACCACGGCCGCCATTTTTCACCACCGCCTAAGAGTTACACCTCCTAGCTAGCGAGCCTAGAGATAGGCGGTCGAAGTGCGGGCAACAGCCTAAAATCGAGCCTATGCGGTGCTCATGCATACCGGATTAGCGAACTTGCGACCTCGCAACCGAGTTATACCCAGTTTCACGAGTTAGTCCCTGGCCATGCATACGGCCCCAGTTGTGGGTCGAGATCCCGTGCGCTTTCTCCGTTCCCAGCATCCATTGTACCGAACAGGAAATGGTCGCCGTCATCTTTAAATATTATTGAAATATATTTATCAAAATAAAGTTAACTGTCCGCCCTAGCAGGTGAAAAATAACAAAAAATCGCTGTCCGCGTCCACCAGGTGGCCGCTCATCTCAGGGATATTTCCGTTGAAAAGTGATCGGGACATCGGAACACTGTCCGTACATAGCAGGTGGCCGCTCGTCGCGGGGGCCGCTGAAGACAGGTTCTACTGTACCCAAAACAAGTGTGACAAACAATGATGGTCTTGTTGACTCGATTAGACACCTTTTATTTACTGATAATTTTACCAAGCCATATTCACATGAACATCTTTTAGTTCATCTGTTAACCACTGCACTCTAATATATTACACATCTCTTTATTTTAACTGATATACATAATATACACTGAGTTTTATATATTATATCATGCCACTGTATGTATTGTTGCTATTTATCTTATTTTATCAGGTTTTTATTCTTCACCGTGTGTCATTTATATGTGAATGTACGTATGAATGTGTATGTAATGTTTATTCTCCTGCAACGGAGGCTGAATAAATTAATAATAATAATGGGATAGATAAATCACCATCAAACTAAATACAGTGAACCCAGTTGACCATGGGTCCACCACCACCCTTTTGGGTATCAGCCAACCAAAACACAGTGATAGCAGACCAACTCCATGTCTGTCCACCAGTCAGGATAATAGTAGTGGAGTAGATGTCATAGTGAATACTCAGAGTACTAATGAGACAAGTGTTAAGGTAGTTACAACACCACAATGGGAGTTTGACCAGACAAGACACAGAGGTGTTAATCCAGCCTCCAGCATGTCCACTAGTGAGGACAATAACAATGGAGTAGGTGTCAAAGTAGACACTCTGTGTAGTACTGGGGCAAATGTCAAAGTAAACACAATAGCAGAAGCACTTTGGACTACTGACCAACAGTCACACCCAGGTGATCATGAGCCCTGGACATGTGAGTGAGAGCAGGTGACAGTCAGAAGTCCACAGCTCTGCCTTCTTCTCGTGTTCTTGTTAGTGTACTGAGTGTAAGGCGAAATGGAGATATTTAGCCAAGCATTGGCTAGGTTTACATTTACGTAAATACGTGCCGTCGTTCGCTAACTTGTCAATACCGCACGCAGAACAAGTACCTAACTATTATAAACACGTACTGTCAATTTTCCGTAAATTCAAAGCGCTTACCCCAAATTTCATGGGCCGTCAGTTAATAACTACAAAGTTTATATTCCAACCTGTTAGAATCAACGTTAATGCCACCTAAAGGTACCGTCACACGGTGCAACTTTGTTGCATGCAACAAAGTTGCACCATGTGATGGATCCATTGCATGCAATATAATTGTATGCAATTCTGTTTCAAGCGAGTTACAAGTTTAACACATGTTCTATAATATGCAACTTTGTTGCACGCAATAACCAATCAGAAGCCGCCGCTTGGTGGATCGTCATCAGCAACAATGGCGTCAAAAGTAAACAGTGTTAACGAAGATGAAACTCAACGAAGATGAAACTCAACATTTAATTGAGCTATTCCAGGGGCATGAATGCCTCTGGAATACGACAAGCGCACGATATCACCGGAACATCGGGCGGCGGCAATTACATTGATATTCGTGGCGTAGTGTTCCCCGCACCATACGCCTTTCTCCCCAAGGTGACGGGTAGGCCGTGACAACATGGACACCCCGACACGCGACTTACTCGCCTACCTTCTCGCTCACCGACAGACAGACCCAGAGATCAAACACGTAAGACACCGTCGTTTTTACAATTCACTCCTTACTGCAGCAAACAAAACCATGCCCTTTGGTCGTCTATATTTAAGTACCTTTTTTCACTAGAATAAACATTGGGACCTTAGCTTTTTTGCAGCTGCCCCCACCTTTTGAATATGCTTCATTCTACTGTTTCAGGTGGATTGGCAAAAAATTCTATAGAAAACTATAGATTTTCTATAGATTTCTATAGAATTCTATAGAATTCTATAGAATTTTGCAGTTTTCTATAGAATTCTACAGAATTTTCTATAGATTGTGTGGGGCCTAAAGTTTTCTAAAATTTTATAGATTTTTCTATAGTTTTCTAAAGAATTCTATAGATTTTTCTATAGATTTAGGGGGTCTATAGTTTTCTTAAATTTTAGGAAACTATAAATTTCTATAGAATTCACGGGGTCTATAGTTTTCTAAAGAATATTTTATAGAAAAACCATAGATTTTTCTATAGATGTTATGGGGCATATAGTTTTCTATAGAAAACTATAGATTTTTCTTTTTTTCCCCATTTTTTAAAAAAAAACTATAGTTTTTATAGAAAACTATAGTTTTTTATAAAAACCCCCCCTATGGTTTTCTAAAAAAACTATAGTTTTTTCTAAAGTTTTTAAGGGCCTATAGTTTTCTAAAAAAAAACTATAGATTTTTCTATTGATTTTATGGGGCTTATTGTTTTCTATATAATTCTGCAGACTTTTCTATAGATTTTACAGGGCTTATAGTTTTCTACAGAAATTTTTAGATTTTTCTATAGTTTTCTATAGAATTCTATATATTTTTCTATAGATTTTATGGGGTCTACAGTTTTCTGTAAAATTATATAGGAAACTATAGATTTCTATAGCATGCAAGGGGTCTATAGTTTTCTAAAGAATATTTTATAGAAAAACTATAGATTTTTCTATAGATGTTATGGGGCCTATAGTTTTCTATAGAAAACTATAGATTTTTCTATAGAAAACTATAGATTTTTCTATGGATTTTATGGGGCCTATAGTTTTCTATAGAAAACTATAGATTTTTCTATAGATTTTATGGGGCCTATAGTTTTCTATAGAAAACTATATATTTTTCTATAGTCTTCTAAAGAATTCTATAGATTTTTCTATAGATTGTATGGGGTCTATAGTTTTCTATAGAATTCTATAGGAAACTATAAATTTTCTATAGAATTCACGGGGTCTATAGTTTTCTAAAGAATATTTTATAAAAAATATAGTTTTTTCTATAGATGTTATGGGGCCTATGGTTTTCTATAGAAAACTATAGTTTTTTCTATAAAAAACTATAGTTTTTTCTATGGATTTTTGGGGCCTATATTTTTCTATGAAAACTTAGATTTTTCATGATTTTAGGGCCCTTATGGGTTTTCAAAGAAAACAAAGATTTTCATAGTCTTCTAAAGAATTTAAGTTTTTCTATAATTGTGGGGGTTATGTTTTCTAAAATTCTATGGAAACTTACATTTTCTATAAATTGGGGGTCTTAGTTTTCTAAAGAATATTTTATAGAAAAACTATAGTTTTTTCTATGATTTATGTATGGTTTTTTTAAAAAACTATATTTTTTTCTATAAAAACTATGTTTTTTCTATATTTTATGGGGCCTATAGTTTTCTATAAAAACTTGTTTTTCTATAGATTTTGGCCCCTTGGTTTTCAAAGAAAACTATAGTTTTTTCTATAGTCTTCTAAAGAATTCTATAGATTTTTCTATAGTTGTATGGGGTCTATATTTTTCATAAATTCTATAAAACATACATTTTTTTTAAAATTTCCCGGGGTCTATAGTTTTCTAAAGACTATTTTATAAAAAAACTAAGATTTTTTTAAGATTTATGGGGCCTATAGTTTTTTTGAAAACTATGATTTTTTTTCATTTTATGGGGCCTATAGTTTTCTATAGAAAACTATAGCTTTTTATAGAAAACTATAGATTTTTCTATAGATTTTACAGCGCCTATGGTTTTCTATAGAAAACTATAGATTTTTCTAAAGATTTTACATGGCTTATAGTTTTCTACAGAAATTTATAGATTTTTCTATAGTTTTCTATAAAATTCTATATATTTTTCTATAGACTTTATGGGATCTACAGTTTTCTGTAAAATTATATAGGAAACTATAGATTTTCTATAGCATGCAAGGGGTCTATAGTTTTCTAAAGAATATTTTATAGAAAAACTATAGATTTTTCTATAGATGTTACGGGCCTATAGTTTTCTATAGAAAACTATAGATTTTTCTAAAAATTTTTTTATGGGGCCTATAGTTTTCTATAGAAAACTATAGGTTTATAAAGAATATTTTATAGAAAACTATAGATTTGTCTATAGACTTTATGGGGCCTATAGTTTTCTACAGAAAAGTGTAGATTTTTTTAGAATTTAGAGGGCCTATGGTTTTCTACTGTACATTGTCATTTTCATAGTTATAGCTAGTCAGAAAGTAAAATGAAAGATCGATCGCCATGTATATAATATTAACATAAATACATGAATAACAAATAATGCAGTCAGTCCAACAGCATAGTTACTTAAATACTTACTGACGTCACGTGATATTATTTTTAAAACCCCTAGATATCAAGAATGTAATTAACTTGTAATTAAGCTATTCCCAATTAATATAATATTAATTACCTTATTTTCTGTGTATATTATATACATATTGTTTTATAATAATTGTTTCTAAAAAAATCACATAATCGTATATTGATCGAATAGACTATTGCCTATTGTTTTTTTTTCTCCAGATATATCAGTCAATTATAACGTTGTGCAGTTTTGAAATAAAATATGCACCCACAGGCCACTATGACTATGTATTAGATGAACGATAGAATACGAGCTAAACATAATAACGACCGTAGCCGTAGGGCCTAGCTCGGTCCAGCTATGAACATGGCAAGAGTTGACTGGCAAAAAATTATACATAAAATTGACTAAAAAGTTAAACTACAATATATACATAGTACGGTATTTATACTGGCATAATATAGTTCATATTTAAATTAATCTCAAAATATCAATTCACAACGCACACTAATTATCACGCCAAAAAAAACCAGCGATTCCCCATTTCATAGGCAGTTGACGAATAACTGTCGCGCTTACATTTTTCCGGTCGTTAAAAACGTTCCGATTGACATTTCTGCGCATGCGCAATAAATGTAAAATCATCAATGTGCAGCAAAACAACAAAGCATTTTCGGTATAAATGCCACGTACTGTTCGTTAACTTTCCTGTGATGATTACTGTGAAGAGTTTCTTAAAATGTCGTTCAATGCAATAAAATATTACGCTTTTTAAAAATCACTGCACGGATTATGGACTACTGTCACGTGATTTACGCTTGCTATCAAAATATGCCTCAAAACTTGTTTGCCTCGTGTTAGTTTGCGACAAATAACTTTGCTAAATTATATACATCCTAACGAAAAACCCGTAGTATTTGTATGCGCAGAAACGTCAATCGGAACGTTTATAACGCCGGAAGCCGTAACCGCTACAACGTAACTTTGGCGCACGCAGTGGCATGTATTGTTTGGTGAAAGGTTATATAGGTATAACATTTGCGATGCCATTTCAGCCTATAGCATTGCACCGTTCTTTTTTAGTGAGATGCAACCTATTGATCCGATTCCAAACAAGATCGAAGTATAATATGTGAGTCATGATTGCGATTATAGAGCAAGCCATCGACTCTGAAGTCAATCAATCGATGCGCCAACGTGCGAATTAAATCATGCAGGACTGGCAGGATCGACGGAAACGCGTGACTGATGAATTGATTGATCTCAGCACAAAAATAACAATGCGTCGCTTCACATATACTTTTTTTTACTCTTAATAGGTTTTAACAATTAACCACTGGGACTGTGTACTTCTGGCATAACATAATTGCGCTAGATATATACAGCCAGGGATGGGTTCAAATACGTATTTGTATTTGAATACCAACATTTGAGTTGAAATTTTGTATTTTTACTAAAATCTATAAAAGCAATGCATTTGTATTTGAATTGAAAATTTGTATTTGATCCCAAAATGTGTATTTGGGCCCAACCCTACATGTAGACAACAGATCGACACGAAACACGATTGGCGTATATAGTGATGACGCGCGTCAGTCCGAAATTTGCTAGCAACATTTAAAAAACTTAGTATACCTGTAAACTTTCAGCAAGGTACACCATATCATTATCATTATTGATTAGTATGAGGAAAATGTCTCAATTATATAAGAAACAAAGAAATATGGTTTTAAATGTCAATATAAATTGTACTCAGAAAAAATATGTAAATAAACATAAATAGTTTAAAGGGTCAGTTCCGTGGATTCTATATTATTTCTTATTGTACGATAGATCGTCCCAACTCTCATGCACCCCCATTATATAAGTAGAAAGTAAACAAAACATAACTTCGTTACATGTAAATATAAAAAATAAACCAAGTAAATGTACTTGGCGATAAACTACGTACACATCGTATTCAGGAAGAAGATTCCATTGACATACTAATTGTAACTGTATGGCTGAGAATAATCCGCTATGATACTTTTACAAAAACACGGGCCGAATTGACATCTGGAAACAGGCTTTAGCCGAGCTGTCCGTGACCCGAGGCAGAAATGGGTTAAGTTTCTTGGGGCTATGCAAAAATAGACACAGGAAAGCATGAAACGGAAAAGTGTATAAGTCTATGTTTTTGGTGAAATTACATTTTGCTAATGATGCGGATATAAAGGTGTGAAGATGAATTATATTTTAAATAGCGGCAAATACCATTGGTGTTATTTTTATGCAGACATTATTGATGACAAACAATAACTGAAAAGAAGTCATGCGTACGTATTTCCATTTCCATTTCTTGCGCATTCTTTTGTATCCGACCACGCTTCTGAACTCAAGGTTATCCAATCAGAGATGGCGGATTGGCGTTGACGGGAAATTCAAAGTTGAAGCCACGTCGACAGCAAAAATGTACGCACTCTTTTGAATTTTACAAGGAGAACGCAATTGATATTGGGAAGGTTACTTGGATTGAAGAACCAGCAGATGTAGATTCTATCGTGTTGAATAAGACAGAAGTGTTGGTGATCGAACTGGCCAAAAACGCGGCTGAATGGAAAGATGTTGAAATCATATGGCACGTGTGGTCAAGTTTGCAGGTAGGTGTTCATGAAATTGTCTGCATGCACGTACTGGAAACGATGGTGGCCAAAACAAACTTTATAAAAGTATAATTATATATGTACGTGCCATAATTTGTACGATTCGTAAGTTATAATATTTCTTCCTCACTGCAAGTATCATACTTCATGTGGGCTACTAGATTTATTTGTTCTCATGTTAAATATAATCAGGATGTCCATGTTACCTACTGTACATTTCAATTCAGATTAACTTCACTTAGCCATAATAGATTTTATATCCCAGCATTAAACAATGGCATATGTGCACGATATACAAGATGACCATCTTAGATTCCAATAAAAAGATGACTTTTGGTACAGGTCCTCACAATCAACATCAGTTAGTTTTGTGTGGATCTGGGCCATTACAATTTTGTGCATTCTGTATTCACAATTCCATGATTTCCTTTCAGGAAATTGTACCCACCGTGAAGGCCACTTTATTGCAAGGTGCCAGAAAAACAAATTGATGAAGTCATCGACAGCCACTATTTTAGAAAACCTGAAGGTATTTTATGAAATAATTAATTGTCAAACTAATACATGTACAGTTTGCTATTAGCGATCCATATGTTATTTTGCTCATAAATTTCTTCATTAAAAATGAATGTGACCTGTATTTTAAAGTTGTATATACTATGAACAATGTTACATGCACTCCAGTGATAAAGCCTTCAATGGGGTTTTGTTCGCATAGAATTGGAAATCTTTATAATTCTGATATATGTCCATTTTAACATAGCAGCTGTAGAATTGTAGGACACCTATGGCAAAGACAGAGAAGTAGAGTGTGAACATTGCAACAAGCTGCAACACTGCTTAACCATGGTTGAAGCGGAAAACACGATAGTACTCAAGTCACTGGAAAAGGCTCGTGACAGCACCGAGCGAATCAAGGTGCTGGAAGAAGAGAAGTCAGCACTCTTTCTGGCATTAGAATGGCGAAAGGTAATAATGTTTTATTATATATTACTGGCGTAAGATACTTTACATGCAAGTTATTCTGTATTTTATGTATACTATTTTATTTATTTATTAGTATTTTTTTTAACATTTACATATTTCTAAGTAAGTTATAATATTATATAATGTATGCTTCTGTCATATATGCCTATCAACTAAATTACCAAAATGTTGGCACCTGTTCCCAATGATGCTGTACTTTCTCTCTCCTGGCCATGTATTATTGTTGCCATGAAAATAGTAGGTGTGGCAGATGCAAGTTATTTTATTCTTTTTTATTCAGTAGCCATCATTAATCCTTTAGCTTTCAATGTGCAATATGTCCACATATTACAGTGGTGTAATTACATATTATATGTCCAATGTGTACCTTGGCTTTAAAAAATGATTGAATTTTATATTAACATGCATAAGTACGCACCTTGCTTAGCATCAACCACATATGTTGCATATATTTTGTAGATAATTTATTACCTACACAGTTGTAACAAAACTGTTGTATCTTTAAAATATGCTGACCATTTCATGGTTGCCACTAAGACACCGCAGTGCCATATGAGCTGACCGTCAGTGATTTGTGGTGTGTCCCATATGCATTGCTAAGTACACACCATGGGGCACAAATTTGTGTGCACATGTTTCAAGGTATTTAATTGTATCAAAACAACGCACTCGATCCTTAACCTCGACACATTAGATAATAGACAAAGCGACCAAAGACTAAAATTTATGTACAGAACTGTCAGAGGATCTATCCCAGCCCTCCCCACTGAAACTTTCTTCTGGCCCCCAAAAAACAAACAAAACACATTAAACCTAAACACTTCCCCACCATGTATCCTCAAATTTTGTCAAACAACCAACAACACCAGAAGTTTTATAGTACCCAAAGCCCACACTGAACAATAATTTAAGAATTCATTTTTTGTAAAAACAATTGCCGACTGGAACCAACTAAACGAGTTGCAGGTCCAGGCTGAAACCCTAACTGATTTCAGTCACCTGATCTGCGGCTCAAACATTCAATAACATGCGCACACACACCCCCGTCGTATATAATAGCCAATATTGGTTTCTTTACGATGTATCCCATTCAGATTCAGATCATGTACTGGTGTGACCGTGAACTTCAAATGTGATTTTCTCAGTTTGAAGCTTTATACCCCGGGCATGTTCAGTGTCGAATGACTTTGGCTGTGCGTGCGCGACATTTTTGACATGTGACTCATTTCGTTAGAACAGGTCACATATATTTAATTTATATGAAATAATTTGTGGTCGTGTCAAATTGTTAGAAAATATACCAATTATCCTGGTTTTATTAGCCAAGGTTGTTAATTTATACCTTAGCCTGTACATGCATTGTAATGGGTAATTTTGAAAAATAACTACGTTTATGGCATATACAGAGATTCTTATATCTGGTTGTTTATGAATGCAATTAACAATACTTGCACACAGTTGTGTGTCCATATTCGAGTAATTTTTAGACATAATGTTTGTCATTTATTTCATTCATTATTTCAATTCAAAACACTGTCCACAATCCGATGTCAGGAACACATGTTTCTACTGCCAAATCATCAGTGCAGCAAGCAGGCAAAGCAACTTCTCATTTCCCACTGGAAACATAACCTCATGGCTCGGATCATTCCTTGTTCTCCCACTCGATCTCCCACATCCAGCTATCTTCCCCCTGATCAAACCACAGTGACACCTATTGTCACTGCTTATTAACACTCACAAGTAATCACCAGGTGGAGTTTATATATAATATATATATATATATATATAAATGTACAGCGCCATGACATCTATGATAACTATAATTGTATTGTACGTGCTTATTTTCATTTCTGCAGCTGCTGCCCAAAGCCTATTGCCGCAGAAGACAGATGGTGACATAAGGTCTGTCATCCGGCAGAAATTGAACGGGGCAGTCAAAGTAATGGCTACAACAAATGTCGTCAACTAGGACCACCATGCCATTCTTTACAGTGTCAGCACATGCCAAATTAAGATGTCTTTCATAATGATTTTCTTGTAATAAAAACGTATGATATCATATCATATATTATATATATATATATATAATTTAAATAAATTAATATATAAAATTTTAAAACAAAATTACAATGTACGTTGTAACTTTTTTTTAAAATTTTAATAAAAAATTAAAAAGCGAATTTTTAAAAAAAAATTTTTATAATAGTTTTCTATATGAAATATCCTGTAGAATAATCTGTGGGATTTTTTTTAGTTTTCTACTGAAATTATCCTATGGAATAATCTGGGATTTTTTTCAGGAAATATCCTATTGAATTTCTATAGGATTTTTCCTACAGAAAACTCAAAATCCTGTCAATATTCTATACATATTTTCCTTTGGAAAAAAAAAAAATACCAAGAATATTTTTTGGTTTTCCCTTTGAAAACAAAAAAAATATATAATATTCTTTGGGAAATTTCCCATGGAAAACTAAAAAAAAAACTATAGAATATTCTATATATTTTTATTTTTCTAAGAAAAATATTCTTAGAAAATTCTATAGCATTTTTAGGTTTTTTAAAAAAAATTTAAAAATATTCTATAGCATTTTTTGGTTTTCTATGGAAATATTTATGGATATTTCCTTGAAAATAAATATTTTATAAAAAAAATACCGGGAAAATTCTATAGAATATTCTATGAAAACAAACAAAAATTTTAGAATATTCTTGAAAACTATAGGCAAAAACCTTGAATATTTATAAAAACTTAGGCAAAAATTCTATAGAAAATTTTTATAGAAAAATATTGGAAAAAACCTATAGAATATTCTATGAAAACTATAAACAAAAATCCCATGAATTTCTATGAAAACTATATACAAAAAATTTTATAGAAAATTTATAGAAAACTATTGGCAAAAAACCCATGAAAACTATAAGCAAAAATCCCTTTGAATATTTATAAAAATATTAAAAAATTTTTGAATATTCTATGAAAACTTTGGCGAAAATCCCATAGAAAAAAATATAAAAAAATCCCATAGAATATTCTTGAAAATTTAAAGGGGGTTTTAGATAATTATGCCAATTTAAAAAAAATTATTACACCTGCCAATTACCATAACTCCTGGCATTCAATCAATCTGAGACTTTACTTTTTCCCACCCCTTTATTTATCAACCTTTCGTCTGATCTTTTTTCAAGTGTTTGGCGCTTACAATTACTTTTGTTTTTTCTTTTTCGAATCGCGTCCGGCCAGATCCACGCAACCCCAAAACCGAGGCCCGCCCAACAAACCACCAGAGGCCCTGTCACGTTGATGTCAGACACCGGCAGAACATCCGCCGACCACGGGTACATGATAACAACCGGTAAGTGATATGCTGCTACGACTTAATGTGTTCAGATCTCCCGTGTTTGTGAATGATCAGGAGTCTAATCAAACTGATGTTTATCATTATTGATAATAAATTATTGTTTTGAGTCGAGGGTTTAATTGTGAAAGCTGTCCGCTTTAGGACGAACACGTACACAATTTTGTATGATCATTCTGACTGCACAATTATCTATCATAAAGTTTGTGGTCACAACATTGTGACTCCGCGTGACTGGAGCTTATTGGGGACTAAGCGAGACTAATTGAGGACTGGACACAAGAATAATATTCTAACGATGGATGACAGTTGTAGCTTCCGACTGATGAATACTAGGAAAATCAGTTCATAAATATCTTATGTTATACGTTTCTTATCTTAAATGTCCGATTTAATATTGAGGTAATCACACTATCATAGGCACATAGCGATTTACGTAGTGCAGATAATCGACACGATGCTAAGCTGTATGTGTCTTTTACGGGATTTGCGTTTTACATTGCTGTACGTTGTGGTTTCGATAAGCACTTATATCTGACAAGTTGTCTAAATGCACATAATCATAACACATGTATACATTTGGCCCAAACAGGTTGTACTGCGCGAAAACTGGCACTGTTCATTATTAGTCAAGATCGCCAAACACAAGTACTTGCCGCTATTGCCATGGCAACCACCATAATGATCGATTAAAATTCATGATTTCCGTGATCATTGTCACCGGCAAAGTGTTCCACTGCTTCTGCTTGTAATAATCCTTCGGACAATATAACTGAAATACGGTATTTCCGGACAGTTCGATTATTACGACCAAAACAAAACTAAGTCCTATATGTTAACATGCAGTTAATGGACTCCTGCCCACAATTTTGTATGATCATTCTGACTGCACAATTATCTATCATTAATTTGTGGTCACACCAAATTACAAGAATAATGCCAGTCGATGTAATAGCGATCAAATGTAATGTCAAATTGTATATGACTAATTGCAACACTACAATCCTATGGTTATTATGTTTGTTTGTCGAAATACACAGTCGTGACATTTTAGTTAAGATAATGTTTTGGCAAAGAAAGCAATACTTTCTACAACAGTTTAAAATTGTCAAGTACGATACTGGGGTCATAACTGGACGCAAGGTGACAATGTTTGTATGGGACAGACGTAGTTATTTCTTGAGCATTGAATTGCGAAGCATTTGGCCATGCACGTGTGACAGGAGGACCTACACACTACCAATGCCGTTATTTACCTTACACATGCTGTACCAACGTCACCATATGTACGGGAGGTGGCTGTGATCGCCATCTTCATTCTCCTGTCTTGTGTCACATTAGTCAGGAACAAAACGTTGCTGATTAACGAATATGTTCGTGATGACGCAATCGATATTCTTGCAATCACCGAGACATGGCTGAAGTGAGGCGGTGATTCAGCATTTATCACCGAACTTACTCCTGACGGCTACAATTTCGTGCATGCGCCAAGGCAGCGCGGCAGAGGTGGTGGTGTCGGTCTACTTCATCGTGAAACATACTCTGCTGCAAACTACTCGCATCGAACCATGTTTCAAGCACGATAGTTATGATTATGACACAGTTCTCCGAACGGTCCTTGAAAAACACGCCCCAATCACGAACAGGGTGAGACGAAGGGCTAGACCATGTCCGTGGTACACCTACGATGTGAAAGAAGCTAGAGAGAAGGAGCGCCAGTGCGAGCATCGCTGGAGGACGACTAAACTTGAAGTTCACCACCAGCTCTATGTTGAATCCCGAAATGCATCGACGGCTTGCATAACCAAGGCTAAGTGTAAACATTACCAGGACACTCTACAGGGAGCTGACAACAAGTCGAAGTTCCGGCTTGTCAGGTCTTTGGGAGCTATACAGAAGGCCATCTACCCAGAATTTTGCTCCACTGAAGATGGTTGTAGCAAGTTTGCACAACCCTTCAGTGAGAAAGTACCAATGATTCGGGCAGAGCTAGAAGTGCCGCGCTCCTCAAACCCACCATTGGTAGAGAAAACATGCTTCACAGAACCACACGTTTCGGTCGTGCCAACGTCTGATGATGAAATAGAAAAGATTGTGTTTGGTCTAACTAAGACCTGTGAACTTGATCCGCTGCCAGCCAAACAGATTCAGCAGTGCCTGTCATCATTGGTGCCCGTCATCACTGCTATTACTAATAAGTCATTGGAGGAAGGGACAATGCCATCTGCTTTAAAGGTGACCTGTGTCCACCCATTATTAAAGAAGCCATCTTTAGACCGTGATATGCTATGTAACTATCGACCCGTTAGCACTCTCTCTCATCTATCCAAGGTTATTGAAAAGGTCGTGGCTCTGCGATTGTCTGATCATCTTGATTCACAAAACCTGAACGAACCATTCCAGTCAGCATATCACAGACAACATTCAACAGAAACCACATTGCTGAGAGTCTGCAACGATATCCAGGCGGCCTTGGATCGCAAAAAAGGTACTCTGTTTGTGATACTTGACCTGAGTTCAGCTTTCGACACAACTGACCACACCATACTACTCAATCGGCTCAGCAAGGGTTATGGTATTCAGGGTTACCCCCTACGGTGGGTTGTGATTGGTCAGGCTACATCAGAAAACCACACGTGTAACACAGGAGTGCCGCAGGGATCCGTGCTGAGGCCAGCACTGTTCTCATTGTATGTCCAACCAGTCGGCGATGTCATCAGAAGACACAGCGTCAATTTCACCACTACGCTGACGACCTGCAATTGATGCATACATTTGATCTGAATCCTACATCATTATCCAAAGCCATACAGTGTCTTCAAGACTGCATAATGGAAATTCGGGAGTGGCTCACCTCAAATTATCTCAAAGTAAATGATCAGAAAACTGACTTCCTTCTGATTATGCCTGTATCTGCAAAGAAATTAATTAACGAACTTAGCATTAGTGTTGGTGGTACACTCATCCAAGACGTTGATCAAGTAAAAAACGATGGTGTGTACTTGGATAATCACATGAACATGTCTGCCAACACATCAGAAATTGTTCGATGCTGCTATTTCCACATCCATCACATCGGTCAGATTAACAAGTTCTTGCCAAGGCAGACAAGGGAGAGGGTGGTCAACGCACTCGTGACATCAAGGCTTGACTATTGTAATTCTCTGCTATATGGCACAGTTGACAAGAACTTTGCCAGACTACAGCGTCTTCAAAATACTGCCGCTAGACTGATCATGCGTGTGGCTAAATATTCTAACATCACGTCAGTGCTGAAAGGACTCCATTGGCTGCCAGTCCGGGGACTTGTCTGTTTCAAGATAATGCTACTCGTCCACAGAGCGGTCAACTGTCGTGGACCAGTGTACTTGCGTGACCTTATCTGCATCTAAATGCCAACCAGATCACTTCGCTCAGAGGGAACCAAACACCTTAAAAGACCTAAAACAAATTGCAAAGCTGGAGATGCGAGTTTCCTGCAGCTCCGGACCTGTGGAACAGACCACCTTTTTCAGTACGAGAACTATACAATGAGAACTCTTTTAAGAATACCGTAAAGATGCTATATTTTAGAAAATACTTTGGCTGATGCAGTAATAATTAAATGAAGAGACAATGCATGGAAGAGAACATTACTTCTACCTTAAATGGCCTTTTGTATTTATGTGTTTTAGCCTTCATATGTATTTGTTTATTTATAATGTTTTTATTAGTCTGTCTTTATGCACTTTTATATCATTTACAGTTAATGTTTTTTTGTTTTATTATTATTTTTTTATTGATACGTTTGGGTAATTAGTTTTAAGGCCATGTACATGTAAAGCGCCCTGAATAGTTTTTTAGCTAGATTTATTAGTCAAACCATCCTACGACACAGAAAAACATCCGCTACGCCACCCACTCCGGTGTCATCGCCATCATGGGTATCATCAGTGTCGACCGACCTACCGTTGCCACCGGCAACCTCTGTCTTTACCTTTACAACTCGGGCCCAAACAGAATTCGTGCGGTCCGCATTTACATACGGATTTTACTTGGGTCTCGGGAGAGACGTGTGCGGAAACAGACGATTTGACACAAGTGACACGTGGTCGAATGGCCCGACCCACGGCATCAGATCTGGGCGGGTGCAGCTATGGTGGAGCCACCGGCTCGTTGTTCGGTGGCTCAGATCCCTACGTACACTACCAGCTGGACCGTACTGTCCACTCAGATCTGGGAACTGTGTTTAATGTATATACATGTGCATTATTTATATTATTTACATGCGCGTTATTATACATGTACATAATTTACATTATATAAATCATTAGTGATATTCTACCGTGTTATGTTACTTTATTTGTACACCTTCAATACGTGATGACATGCTATTACACCAGTGGTTATTCTAACCCAACTACACGGCTATTGATGATTGCCAAATGAAATATTCACATAGAACTAGAATGCTTGAGAGCTGACATTCCACTTCAACACACACCAAACACAAATGTTGCGTATATTTAAGATACAACACTTATGCAGAGAACTGATTCATCAGGGATGGTTGTACACTATTGTGTACGACAATAACAGGAACAAGTATCCAGAAGCAAGATGTATAGGATAATGCAACACAAGTGGGGTCGGTCACATTTAATTCCAGGTGACCTAGTGGCGGAGTGACCCCTCTTTGATGCATGCAATTTTCCTTTTCTCTGGATGTATCCAGTGATATATATGTGCTATTAAGAGCATGAAGACATTATAGGGCTACTGCCTTATCAGGTCAGAGCATCATATATGCTTGTATCTGACAGATGATGCTTAGCTTTTATGCCCATTATGACGGCACTCTGCACTCAGCTCTGGAGCTCTGTGTAACGCCAATACAAATATGTCTGACTATTCGAATAACTAATATACAGTAATACTCAGACCCCTTGGTGCTACTGTTTGTAGTATCACCAATGTATGAGTTTCTTCATGTATACAGTTGTATCACCTATGTGTGAGTTCCTTCATGTATACAGTCGTGCCTCGGTATAATGCAGTAGTTGGGGTCCACGAAATGGAACCACATTATAAATGGGGCACGTTACAGTATATTCAGTCAGGGGTGCCACCACCTACAAAAACCCTACAAAAGCATCCAATGCCAATGTACTGACTGCGCAGTCTATGCATGATTTCTCAAATTAATTGAAATTGACAACCAACGGCAGTGTGTATTATGTTAAAATATTACACCCTGTCAAATGTTGAACTGAGTAAAACTCACGAATGATACAGTGTATACAGTTTTGAAATAAATAAGAACCACTAAGCCTCGTCTGACGATGTGAATTGAGTGATAATACAGTACTGCTGTCACTAGTCTAAAATAATAACCTTGCTCTCGATCAGCAGCCGAAACATACAAATGAACTGACACGTTGCTGAAGTCGGAAAAATATTAAAAACTATAATAATTATGCTCACTATTGGCTTGATTTTGTCTTTCAGCAAGAAAGCCATAGCTTTAAAACACTGACGTTGAAACACAACCTGTGAGTGCGCGGGAACCCAGCTGGTTATCCCTCAGAGTTTGTGTAAGTCTCTCGGACAGTGCATGTATTGGGTAGCATTTTCACTTCTTTGCTTTTCCAGAGATCATCCAAACTTTGGCTGTTTGTGCTGATATAAAGTGCACCAGAAGCAGCATGACATCCACATCTCTGCAGATGACCAACACTCTGTTAATTCCCTCATTGGCAGCCTCACACGGATGGAATATCAGCCTTGTGTTAGCCTCTTCGTGGTTTCCCTGCAGTTTGACTTCGCTGCTCGGTGACCTCGCATCTGTAGCATCGGATAATTGGCTTTCTGCTACCAGCTCACATTGTTCTGGTAGATCTGTACCATTTGTCATGATTATCTCGGACAAGAACCTGGAGAGATTAGCCTTGTTCTCATCCAATGCAATGAATTTGCTCCACACCTGTGGAAGTAGGACATTACGTCCATCAATGACCTTGTGAATTGGCTTCTTCCCCACTCACTTTGACCCGGTCATTGCCTTGATTGAATGTTGCCCAGTTTAGTGGTCAAACACTATATCAACTCTTGTTGTGTGACTTCTGAAGTAACTTGTCACATTGTTCATGAACACATCAATATAGTCACAAAACATCTGATAACCATGAGGCTTTCCAAGAGCTTGGATGAGTCAATCGTGTCTTTTCAAGGAGTTTCATGTCCGCAAAATACATACATCCTCATCGGGCATAACTTGTATGCTCGTAGATTGTGAGCCACGGCAACATTACAGAAAATACTTCCAGATGGAGAGTCCAGTTGTCATCCCTCTCAGCTCTGATAAATTCCAGCAAAATCTCCCCCATGTCCACGTATGTTTAACATATCCTGAAGTTTGGGTTGATGCAGTGCATCTTGCTAAACTTTGTCATGAGACTTTGAACATGCTCACTCAGGACATTTGACAGTTGTTCCACTGCGTTGCAGAGCGGTTCTACTGTGTGATAGCTACTTTCTCCCAGAACAATTTGTGCATATTTTGGGCAAGTTTGTAACATTAACTTCATCTTTATGACCATATCCAGATAGCCATGTTTCAATCATTTGCCATTTGATGCGCCACAGAGCTTCATATGCTAGTAGTGGGCCTCGCCGTCTGTGATGTTTGCAGCACACACCAGATTCTGTCCACAATTCATACAGCCCGACACTCCTGTGTCGGCCAATTGCTTTCTGGAAGTTGAAGCAAACCTGCCGTCCTCCCATGAGAATGATGATATCCTCACAGTTGTGTGTGTCGCCATCAGCTGGTGCCTGTAGAATGGGTAATAATAATAATAATTTATTTCTTCTATAGCGCCCCATTCAAATAATTGTTCTGGGTCGCTTTACAATGATTCTTCCTAATTTAGGTAAAATAATAATATAAAACAAATGCTAATACAATACTACTTTGATAAAATATGCATATGCTAATAAAGACAATCATGTTCCCTTATAATACCAACATAAATTAGCACACATTTATACAGTGTATTAAAAAATAGAATAAAAAAATATAGTAATAATAAATAAATAAATAAAATAGTCTGAATCTGAATGGTGTACGTCGTAAGGAGCCAATATTTGCTAAATTATATACGACGGGGGTGTGTACACATGTTATTGAGTGTTTGAGCCGCAGATCAGGCAGCTGAAATCAGTTAGGATTTCAGCCTGGACCTGCGACTCGCTAAGTTGGTTCCAGTCAACTGTTGTTTTTACAAACAATGAATTCTCAAATTGTTCAGTGTGGGCTGTAGGTACTATGAAACATCTGGTGTTGTTAGTTGTTGTATGAAATTGGAAAAACATTCTTCCGGCCCCCCCCAAAAAAAGCCACATTCAGACCATGTATCCTCCAATTTCATACAACAACTAACAACACCAGATGTTTCATAGTACCTACAGCCCACACTGAACAATTTGAGAATTCATTGTTTGTAAAAACAACAGTTGACTGGAACCAACTTAGCGAGTCGCAGGTCCAGGCTGAAATCCTAACTGATTTCAGCTGCCTGATCTGCGGCTCAAACACTCAATAACATGTGTACACACCCCCGTCGTATATAATTTAGCAAATATTGGCTCCTTACGACGTACACCATTCAGATTCAGACTATTTTATTTATTTATTTATTATTACTATATTTTTTTATTCTATTTTTTAATACACTGTATAAATGTGTGCTAATTTATGTTGGTATTATAAGGGAACATGATTGTCTTTATTAGCATATGCATATTTTATCAAAGTAGTATTGTATTAGCATTTGTTTTATATTATTATTTTACCTAAATTAGGAAGAATCATTGTAAAGCGACCCAGAACAATTATTTGAATGGGTGGGGCGCTATAGAAGAAATAAATTATTATTATTATTACCCATTCTACAGGCACCAGCTGATGGCGACACACACAACTGTGAGGATATCATCATTCTCATGGGAGGACGGCAGGTTTGCTTCAACTTCCAGAAAGCAATTGGCCGACACAGGAGTGTCGGGCTGTATGAATTGTGGACAGAATCTGGTGTGTGCTGCAAACATCACAGACGGCGAGGCCCACTACTAGCATATGAAGCTCTGTGGCGCATCAAATGGCAAATGATTGAAACATGGCTATCTGGATATGGTCATAAAGATGAAGTTAATGTTACAAACTTGCCCAAAATATGCACAAATTGTTCTGGGAGAAAGTGGCTATCACACAGTAGAACCGCTCTGCAACGCAGTGGAACAACTGTCAAATGTCCTGAGGAGTGAGCATGTTGCAAGACTCATGACGAAGTTTAACAAGATGCACTCCAGCATCCCAAACTTCAGGGTATGGTCGACATACGTGGACATGGTGGAGATTTTGATGGAATTTATCAGAGCTGAGAGGGATGACAACTGGACTCTCCATCTGGAAGTATTTTCTGTAATGTTGCCGTGGCTCACAATCTACGAGCATACAAGTTATGCCCGATGAGGATGTATGTATTTTGCGGACATGAAACTCCTTGAAAAGACACGATTGACTCATCCAAGCTCTTGGAAAGCCTCATGGTTATCAGATGTTTTGTGACTATATTGATGTGTTCATGAACAATGTGACAAGTTACTTCAGAAGTCACACAACAAGAGTTGATATAGTGTTTGACCACTAAACTGGGCAACATTCAATCAAGGCAATGACCGGGTCAAAGTGAGTGGGGAAGAAGCCAATTCACAAGGTCATTGATGGACGTAATGTCCTACTTCCACAGGTGTGGAGCAAATTCATTGCATTGGATGAGAACAAGGCTAATCTCTCCAGGTTCTTGTCCGAGATAATCATGACAAATGGTACAGATCTACCAGAACAATGTGAGCTGGTAGCAGAAAGCCAATTATCCGATGCTACAGATGCGAGGTCACCGAGCAGCGAAGTCAAACTGCAGGGAAACCACGAAGAGGCTAACACAAGGCTGATATTCCATCCGTGTGAGGCTGCCAATGAGGGAATTAACAGAGTGTTGGTCATCTGCAGAGATGTGGATGTCATGCTGCTTCTGGTGCACTTTATATCAGCAAAGCAAAGTTGATGTCCGGAAGCAAAGAAGTGAAAATGCTACCAATACATGCACTGTCCGAGAGACTTACACAAACTCTGAGGGATAACCAGCTGGGTTCCCGCGCACTCACAGGTTGTGTTTCAACGTCAGTGTTTTAAAGCTATGGCTTTCTTGCTGAAAGACAAATCAAGCAATAGTGAGCATAATTATTATAGTTTTTAATATTTTCCGACTTCAGCAACGTGTCATTCATTTGTTGTTTCGGCTGCTGATCAGAGCAAGGTTATTATTTTAGACCAGTGACAGCAGTACTGTATTATCACTCAATTCACATCGTCAGACGAGGCTTAGTGGTTCTTATTTATTTCAACTTATACCTGATCTTCGATACTCAGTTACATTGAAGGTAATATTACATAATACCACCCTTGGTGTCTTTAATAATTTGAGATCATCATGATCAGTGTACAGGCATTGGATGCTTTTGTAGGTTTTGGTTGGCACCCCTGACTGAATATACTGTAACGGCCCCATTTATAATGTGGTTCCATTTCGTGGACCCCAACTACTGCATTATACCGAGGCACGACTGTATACATGAAGGAACTCACACATTGGTGATACAACTGTATAATGAAGAAATCATACATTGGTGATATTACAAACAGTAGCACCAGGGGTCTGAGTATTACTGTATATTAGTTATTCGAATAGTCAGACATATTTGTATTGGCGTTAAACAGAGCTCCAGAGCTGAGTGCAGAGTGCCGTCATAATGGGCATAAAGCTAAGCATCATCTGTCAGATACAAGCATATATGATGCTCTGACCTGATAACAGTAGCCCTATTTCTCATGCCCTAATAGACAATATATCACTGGATACATCCGAAAAAAAAAGCATGCATCAAAGACTCCTGTAAGCTCTTGATACAAAACTGCTTGGGGGTCTGATTGTGAGCAACTGTGGCGCGGAACCCAGCTGGTTATCCCAGATTTGGTGCCAGTCTATTCAACAAACCAGGCAGTAGAGGGAAAATTCTTCCCTTTCTTGTGCCACATACGCAAATATTTTTTTTTTAAAGTGCCCCCACAGCAGACATCACATCTCCAGTGACCAACAAACCTGTTAATTCCCTCCTGGTGCCTCTCACGGAAATTCCCCTCCTGGGGCCTCCATCCCCATTTGCTTCGTCCGGACCTCGCATCTTAGCACGAAATTGGTTTCCTTTCCGCTCCACTTCTGACTGCCATTTGTCATTTATCTCGGAACCTGGAGACATACTTGTTCTCATCCCAATTAAGCAATTTGCTCCACACCGGAAGGGACATTACGCCACATGCCTTGTACTGCTTTGCCCCATACAGACCCGGTCATTGCCTTTGGTTTCCCATAGCACATATTCAACCCTGTTGTGTGACTCTTGAATAACTTCACATTGTCATAACCAAAATATCACACATACAGCCATACTTTCCGACTTGGTGGCCCAAACGTCTTTTCGGTTTACTTCCGCAAATACCACCTATCGGCATAATTGTTTCCATCTGGAGCCAAAAGGGAACATTACAAAATGCCAAGAGAGTCCAGTTGCTCCCTTCCCTGAATTCCATAAATCTCCACCATGTCCAGTTCGACCCTCCAATATCGCGCATGCGGTGCATTGTAAAGTCGCATTATCTTGCAATCGCGCTCCCAGGCATTTGGAAAAGGTTGTTCATGCATTGCAGAGTTGGTTCTACGGACATTCCCCATTCCCGGGAAAAAGTCGAGCAATTTGGGCAAGTTTGTGTTGGTCTTGGTGACAGCCCACCAGCAGTACTCCGTTTAATATTTGCCATTTTCCACGAGAGCTTGTCATTTTTTGGATGGGGCCTGAATCGGAAAATATGCAGCCAAAAGAATTTCTTTTCACGGATCGCATCGCCGTGGGAAACAGCAGGAATCGCTTTCTGGAAGTCGGCAAACCGCCGAGTCAAAAGAATGAGGTACGTAAGTAAATGTTTCAGTCATTAGCCTATTTGCCAGGGTAGCTAATATAAGTAGTAATTCTTTAGCACCCCATTCAAATAATTGTTCTGGGTCGCTTTACATAATTTTCCTAATTGGAAATAATAATTAAAACAATGCAATACAATACGCTATTCACACAGATGCTCAGAGCAATGTAGCATTATATTCGCTATACATTGGCTAAACCACTTTATTGCTACTACAAAAAAAACATCTTTCACAGTGTATCAGTGTGCTAAATCTTAAATTCCATGATTGTTGTTAAAAAAAATCTTTGGAGTGATGTACTTACAGTAATATAAACCACTATAAATGCAGATGTTGCAAAATATGCTTGCTCTCTAAAATGTGTATCTTGTCTACACTGTGTAACGAGGGAAAAAGTCATGTATTTATATACCTAATACATACCTTGATGAAAATTTTATTGTCGAAACATACTTTCCAGTTTACCACTTTAAACTTATTTTGCAAAACTTAGTCATCATCCTCATAACGTTAGTGAATGAAAGTGACAGGGACTATTTGTTCATCACAAGGTTGCAGTACACAGTGGTTATATGAGATGTTGTTATATATGTCTCTGTTGCTTTGAAATTTTCATGTGATTTGAGCAAGATACCTTAAGACTTATACCGGTGAGTGTCATACAAATTATTACCCAAAATTGTGTTCTTGCTATCATCGTACTATGATAATGTCCTACAAAGGAATTGCGTATCACTGGATAGTGTCAACATGCTGAAAACTAGTGTTAGTTAATATTTGTGACGTGTTCTAATGAAATGAGTCGTATGTCAGCGAACTTGATTTCGAGAAAACACCGCATAAACATGCAACGATGAATTTCGACGATTTTGACTTTTTGTCACCACAGTATACTTTGGTATCTTTTTTGTCAATTGGCAATGCTTATTTCTCATTTATATTATTATTTAGTACATTTTATAGCCTTTTTAGACACACTACGTAACATTTCATAAAACAGAACCCATAAATCGCACTAGTTCATGTCGCATTCTTTGGGGTTTCCCTCAATGCATGGCGGACTTATTTGGTACTACAGGAAAGCCTGGACGCCTCTCTGATTCTTGTAGTAGAAATCCCCACTGACGTCAGTGTAAGCAAATAGCAGCGCTTAATGGGAGAGGCCTATCTGTGAACAAAGTCACAGATTGCCGCGAGGAGCTCAGCGGGCCCCTGCATACTTAAAGATAATGACAGACTATAAGCTACTGCTAATTATTGACATGTGGTTTCTCGTTTCTCTACCACTACTTATCTCATCTCTGGTTTAAACACCTACTCACTAGTTAATTCCTAACTTAATAATTTATAATAAGCCCTACCATACCAACACGTACAGCATGGCTAAAATAAGACATATTACAATGTATATAACTGCTAGCTGTCTTAATTATTTTGTTGCTGTATTTCATATTAGCCCTATAATATCATTGTTTAGAAGGCGCCAAAATAACAGTCATTTATACAGTGTATTAAAAAATAGAATAAAAAAATATAGTAATAATAAATAAATAAATAAAATAGTCTGAATCTGAATGGTGTACGTCGTAAGGAGCCAATATTTGCTAAATTATATACGACGGGGGTGTGTACACATGTTATTGAGTGTTTGAGCCGCAGATCAGGCAGCTGAAATCAGTTAGGATTTCAGTCTGGACCTGCGACGTTAAGTTGGTTCCAGTCAACTGTTGTTTTTACAAACAATGAATTCTTAAATTTTTCAGTGTGGGCTGTAGGTACTATAAAACATCTGGTGTTGTTAATTGTTGTACCAAATTGGACGATACATGGTCTGAATGAACTATGTGGCTTTTTTTTTGGGGGGCCGAAAGAATGTTTCTGTGGGGAGGGCTGGGATAGATCCCTTAATAGTTTGGTACATACATTTAAGTCTTTAGTCCCGTTGTCTATGTTCTAATGTGCCAAGGTTGGTGACTATAAATATAGGTTGGTGAATATAAATATATGATAAATAAATAAAATAGTAAAGATATGTAATAATTAAAATAATAAATTAATTAAAATAAATGGAAGAATAGCTGACTTTTACGATTAATTATGATCGTCGATTGTCAAAATAATAATCTTTGAAAAGACACGTCTTGAGTGCACACTGGTACCTTGGCGCACTGTAAGGGGTAGTTGGATCCATTTCCTTGGAGCTGCACGGGAGAAAAGGATCATTCGCCGATTTTAGTTCGGGAAGTGGGTTGTTTAAGAAGTAACTGATCAGAAGAGCGTAGTCTGCGTGTCGGACAATAGGGAGAGAGAAGTGCTGATATATATGGAGGTGCAAGACCATGGAGGCATTTAAAGGTGAGAAGTAGGGTCTTGAATGTAATGCTCCTCTTAACAGAAAGCCAGTGCAGCTCCAAGGGCATGGGCGTGACATATGGTCTCATATCGATCGAATCAGTATGACATGAGCACAAGCATTTTAAACACATTGTAGTTTCTCAACTACCGCCACTGACAGTCCGTTTAGGAGGCTATAACAAATAATAATAATATAGTAATAATATTTATTTTGTATAGCGCCACATCCATAATCGTTCGTGGCGCTTCACAACAATGCGTGATGTAACCAGGACATGCACTAGTTGTTTTGTATGTCCTTGTTCTAAGTAGCGACAAATGCGTCCAATGCTCTGAAGATGGTAGTAGGCATAGATGCCAACTCTTACGGATCACCCGTAAGACTTACGGATTTTTTGGCATTTGGCGGTCTTACGGGCGTAGGACTAATTCCTTACGGGTAATACATATTGTCAGGTTTTTATTTATTTTTTAATATAATAATTTTGCATGAGTCGTTATCATCTAAATAAGCAATCCTTCGTGCTTTTCGTTATCTTTTCGTGAATCGGAAAAAGGCCATTTTGTTGTATTCATTTGGATGAGAGCTGCCACCTAGCGGATACATGTGCACTAATGAAAGTCGCACGTGATCTATCCCAGGGTGCACTATTTTTTCCGGACACTACCCGCGGGAAAGCAACTGTAAATTCACACCACATGCGAAAGTTGACCGATATCATATGGAGCCTCCAACGAAAAAGCTGTGGGTGATGGTGTTGTATATTGTAGGTGTTAAGTGAATGCTGTGGGTGATGGTGTTGTATATTGTGGTGTTAAGTGAACGTTGTGGGTGATGGTGTTGTATATTGTGGGTGTTAAGTGAACGTTGTGGGTGATGGTGTTGTATATTGTGGGTGTTAAGTGAACGTTGTGGGTGATGGTGTTGTATATTGTGGGTGTTAAGTGAACGTTGTGGGTGATGGTGTTGTATATTGTGGTGTTAAGTGAACGTTGTGGGTGATGGTGTTGTATATTGTGGGTGTTAAGTGAACGTTGTGGGTGATGGTGTTGTATATTGTGGGTGTTAAGTGAACGTTGTGCGTGATGGTGTTGTATATTGTGGGTGTTAAGTGAACGTTGTGGGTGATGGTGTTGTATATTGTGGGTGTTAAGTGAACGTTGTGGGTGATGGTGTTGTATATTGTGGGTGTTAAGTGAACGTTGTGGGTGATGGTGTTGTATATTGTGGGTGTTAAGTGAACGTTGTGGGTGATGGTGTTGTATATTGTGGTGTTAAGTGAACGTTGTGGGTGATGGTGTTGTATATTGTGGGTGTTAAGTGAACGTTGTGGGTGATGGTGTTGTATATTGTGGGTGTTAAGTGAACATTGTGGGTGATGGTGTTGTATATTGTGGGTGTTAAGTGAACATTGTGGGTGATGGTGTTGTATATTGTGGGAGTTAAGTGAACATTGTGCGTTGTATATTGTGGGTGCTGTTGTAATAAAAAAATTCTTGTTAAAATAGTCTTGATTTTTTTATATGTAACCGTGAATTTAAAATCATCGGTTCCCCGTCCTTGCTTATGGATTTCTTATGGATTTTTGTCCAGAGTCTTACAGGTGTTGATCAGTAAAGGTTGGCATCTATGGTAGTAGGCTGTTCTGGAAATGTATGTTACATGTCTCTCAAGGACATATTGGAATCGAATGTCACTCCCAAATTTCTGGCATGCGTGTTGGGTGTCACGTGAATATTTCCAATTCTTACACCTCCAGGAAGAAGGTGTGGTGTGCTGATTTCGGATGGATGATGAGAATCTCTGTTTTGTCGTCGTTCAGCTTCAGCATGTTGGTTTTCATCCACTGACGGATACTGACGACACAGAGTTCCATTTTCCTGATGGCAATCTAGGGTGAGGTGTCATCAGCATATAGATGGTAAGTCATGCCATGATGTTTAAGTAGTAATGCTAGAGAGGTCATATAAGTAGTGAATAATTGTGGTCTGAGGACTGACCCCTGCAGGATACGAAATGTCAGCTTGTGTGGTTTTGACTGCCCACCAGCAATCGACACTGTGTATTGCAGTAGCATCCCTGCTGTTGTCACAGGGAGATCAACGATACTGGTTGCTTCATTGAATGCTCAACAGTCTCAAAATGCTTTGAGCTGTTCTAAGGACTACGTACTGCACTGTATAAGAACTTACCTTAATTGTTTTACCTTTTAGTTCAATTTATAAATGGAAAGTTCAGCCATCTCATAAGACAGACGATACATCTGCAAATCATAACACATGTGGTTCTGTGCGAAGATATGATCAAGTGCCAAATAACGCAAAACAATATTTTGACTGAGGTTGATATTATGACCTTCATAGTGAAGTTCATATTCAAAATCGTGGATGGCACTTGATCATATCTTCGCACAGAACCACATGTGTTATGATTTGCAGATGTATCGTCTGTCTTATGAGATGGCTGAACTTTCCATTTATAAACTGAACTAAAAGGTAAAACAATTAAGGTAAGTTCTTATACAGTGCAGTACGTAGTCCTTAGAACAGCTCAAAGCATTTTGAGACTGTTGAGCATTCAATGAAGCAACCAGTATCGTTGATCTCCCTGTGACAACAGCAGGGATGCTACTGCAATACACAGTGTCGATTGCTGGTGGGCAGTCAAAACCACACAAGCTGACATTTCGTATCCTGCAGGGGTCAGTCCTCAGACCACAATTATTCACTACTTATATGACCTCTCTAGCATTACTACTTAAACATCATGGCATGACTTACCATCTATATGCTGATGACACCTCACCCTAGATTGCCATCAGGAAAATGGAACTCTGTGTCGTCAGTATCCGTCAGTGGATGAAAACCAACATGCTGAAGCTAAATGATGATAAAACAGAGATTCTCATCATCCATCCGAAATCAGCACACCACACCTTCTTCCTGGAGGTGTAAGAATTGGAAATATTCACGTGACACCCAACACGCATGCCAGAAATTTGGGAGTGACATTCGATTCCAATATGTCCTTGAGAGACATGTAACATACATTTCCAGAACAGCCTACTACCATAGATGCCAACCTTTACTGATCAACACCTGTAAGACTCTGGACAAAAATCCATAAGAAATCCATAAGCAAGGACGGGGAACCGATGATTTTAAATTCACGGTTATAAAAAAATCAAGACTATTTAGCAAATTTTGCTACAACGACACCCTGGCTCCTCTGTTTCTTATGTTCACTTAACTCCCTATTCTCTGGCCACCACAACAGTTCTCTTTACACAATATATGTTTTTGCACCACAACATTCACTTAGCCCACAGCCTACAACACCATCACCCATTCTTAGCACCACAATATACAGCATCGCCCCTGGCGTTCCGCAACAACTATTTCACTTAACACCCTGGAGCATTACATTCAAGACCCTACTTCTCACCTTTAAATGCCTCCATGGTCTTGCACCTCCATATATATCAGCACTTCTCTCTCCCTATTGTCCGACACGCAGACTACGCTCTTCTGATCAGTTACTTCTTAAACAACCCACTTCCCGAACTAAAATCGGCGAATGATCCTTTTCTCCCGTGCAGCTCCAAGGAAATGGATCCAACTACCCCTTACAGTGCGCCAAGGTACCAGTGTGCACTCAAGACGTGTCTTTTCAAAGATTATTATTTTGACAATCGACGATCATAATTAATCGTAAAAGTCAGCTATTCTTCCATTTATTTTAATTAATTTATTATTTTAATTATTACATATCTTTACTATTTTATTTATTTATCATATATTTATATTCACCAACCTATATTTATAGTCACCAACCTTGGCACATTAGAACATAGACAACGGGACTAAAGACTTAAATGTATGTACCAAACTATTAAGGGATCTATCCCAGCCCTCCCCACAGAAACATTCTTCCGGCAAAACAAACAAAAGACACATTCAGACCATGTATCCTCCAATTTCGTACAACTAACAACACCAGATGTTTCATAGTACCTACAGCCCACACTGAACAATTTGAGAATTCATTGTTTGTAAAAACAACAGTTGACTGGAACCAACTTAGCGAGTCGCAGGTCCAGACTGAAATCCTAACTGATTTCAGCCGGCTGATCTGCGGCTCAAACACTCAATAACATGTGTACACACCCCGTCGTATATAATTTAGCAAATATTGGCTCCTTACGACGTACACCATTCAGATTCAGACTATTTTATTTATTTATTTATTATTACTATATTTTTATTCTATTTTTAATACACTGTATAATTGTGTGCTAATTTATGTTGGTATTATAAGGGAACATGATTGTCTTTATTAGCATATGCATATTTTATCAAAGTAGTATTGTATTAGCATTTGTTTTATATTATTATTTTACCTAAATTAGGAAGAATCATTGTAAAGCGACCGAGAACAATTATTTGAATGGGGTGCTATAGAAGAAATAAATTATTATTATTATTACCCATTCTACAGGCACCAGCTGATGGCGACACACACAACTGTGAGGATATCATCATTCTCATGGGAGGACGGCAGGTTTGCTTCAACTTCCAGAAAGCAATTGGCCGACACAGGAGTGTCGGGCTGTATGAATTGTGGACAGAATCCGGTGTGTGCTGCAAACACCACAGACAGCACGGCCTACTACTAGCATATGAAGCTCTGTGGCGCATCAAATGGCAAATGATTGAAACATGGTTATCTGGATATGGTCATAAAGATGAAGTTAATGTTACAAACTTGCCCAAAATATGCACAAATTGTTCTGGGAGAAAGTGGCTATCACACAGTAGAACCACTCTGCAATGCAGTGGAACAACTGTCAAATGTCCTGAGGAGTGAGCATGTTGCAAGACTCATGACGAAGTTTAACAAGATGCACTCCAGCATCCCAAACTTCAGGGTATGGTCGACATACGTGGACATGGTGGAGATTTTGATGGAATTTATCAGAGCTGAGAGGGATGACAACTGGACTCTCCATCTGGAAGTATTTTCTGTAATGTTGCCGTGGCTCACAATCTACGAGCATACAAGTTATGCCCGATGAGGATGTATGTATTTTGCAGACATAAAGCTCCTTGAAAAGACACGATTGACTCATCCAAGCTCTTGGAAAGCCTCATGGTTATCAGATGTTTTGTGACTATATTGATGTGTTCATGAACAATGTGACAAGTTACTTCAGAAGTCACACAACTAGAGTTGATATAGTGTTTGACCACTAAACTGGGCAACATTCAATCAAGGCAATGACCGGGTCAAAGTGAGTGGGGAAGAAGCCAATTCACAAGGTCACTGATGGACGTAATGTCCTACTTCCACAGGTGTGGAGCAAATTCATTGCATTGGATGAGAACAAGGCTAATCTCTCCAGGTTCTTGTCCGAGATAATCATGACAAATGGTACAGATCTACCAGAACAATGTGAGCTGGTAACAGGAGTCTGATGCTACAGATGCGAGGTCACCGAGCAGCGAAGTCAAACTGCAGGGAAACCACGAAGAGGCTAACACAAGGCTGATATTCCATCCGTGTGAGGCTGCCAATGAGGGAATTAACAGAGTGTTGGTCATCTGCAGAGATGTGGATGTCATGCTGCTTCTGGTGCACTTTATATCACCAAAAACAGCCAAAATTTGGATGATCTCTGGAAAAGCAAAGAAGTGAAAATGCTACCCAATACATGCACTGTCCGAGAGACTTACACAAATTCTGAGGGATAACCAGCTGGGTTCCCGCGCACTCACAGGTTGTGTTTCAATGTCAGTGTTTTAAAGCTATGGCTTTCTTGCTGAAAGACAAAATCAAGCCAATAGTGAGCATAATTATTATAGTTTTTAAATTTTTCCAACTTCAGCAACGTGTCAGTTCATTTGTATGTTTCGGCTGCTGATCGAGAGCAAGGTTATTATTTTAGACTAGTGACAGCAGTACTGTATTATCACTCAATTCACATCGTCAGACGAGGCTTAGTGGTTCTTATTTATTTCAAAACTGTATACACTGTATCATTCGTGAGTTTTACTCAGTTCAACATTTGACAGGGTGTAATATTTTAACATAATACACACTGCCGTTGGTTGTCAATTTCAATTAATTTGAGAAATCATGCATAGACTGCACAGTCAGTACATTGGCATTGGATGCTTTTGTAGGGTTTTTGTAGGTGGTGGCACCCCTGACTGAATATACTGTAACGTGCCCCATTTATAATGTGGTTCCATTTCGTGGACCCCAACTACTGCATTATACCGAGGCACGACTGTATACATGAAGGAACTCACACATAGGTGATACAACTGTATACATGAAGAAACTCATACATTGGTGATACTACAAACAGTAGCACCAAGGGGTCTGAGTATTACTGTATATTAGTTATTCGAATAGTCAGACATATTTGTATTGGCGTTACACAGAGCTCCAGAGCTGAGTGCAGAGTGCCGTCATAATGGGCATAAAAGCTAAGCATCATCTGTCAGATACAAGCATATATGATGCTCTGACCTGATAAGGCAGTAGCCCTATAATGTCTTCATGCTCTTAATAGCACATATATATATCACTGGATACATCCAGAGAAAAGGAAAATTGCATGCATCAAAGACTTCCTGTAAGCTCTTGATGACAACATCTGTGCCTTGGGGGTCTGACTGTGAGCGGTTGTGTCCACTTCAAAATCCAACCCTCCTGTTGAGAGGGCGACACAAGTATGGTGGTGCCAGTACATATTCAAACAAACCAGGCAGTAGAGAAACTTGCTTCCATTCCTGGTGCCACCATACGGCACATATTGCTTCCACTCCTGGTGCCACCATACAGCACATACTGCTTCCACTCCTGGTGCCACCATACAGCACATATTGCTTCCACTCCTGGTGCCACCATACAGCACATATTGCTTCCACTCCTGGTGCCACCATACAGCACATATTGCTTCCACTCCTGGTGCCACCTTACAGCACATATTGCTTCCACTCCTGGTGCCACCATACAGCACATATTGCTTCACTCCGGTGCCACTACAGCACATGCTTCCACTCCTGGTGCCACCTACCATTGCTTCCACTCCTGGTGCCACCTACAGCACATATGCTTCCACTCCTGGTGCCACCATACAGCACATACTGCTTCTACTCCTGGTGCCACCTTACAGCACATATTGCTTCCACTCCTGGTGCCACCATACAGCACATATTGCTTCACTCCTGGTGCCACCTTACAGCACAATTGCTTCCACTCCTGTGCCACCTTACGCAATATTGCTTCCACTCCTGGTGACCTTCAGCAATTGCTTCCACTCTGGTGCTCACTCATACAGCACATATTGCCACTCCATGGCTGCCTGGCCATTACAGCACATTTGCTTCCACTCCTGGTGCCCCTTACAGCACATATTGTTTCCCTTCCCCCCTCCCTTTGGGTGCCACCTTACAGCACATATTGCTTCCACTCCTGGTGCCACCATACAGCACATATTGCTTCTACTCCTGGTGCCACCTTACAGCACATATTGCTTCCACTACTGGTGCCACCATACAGCACATATTGCTTCCACTCCTGGTGCCACTGTGGTGGTCCCAGATACGACCAGTCCAGGATTCGTCTAAACACATATCGCGCATGCGCGCGCATGCACAGTGGCCGCTTTTATTTGTTCTGACGCGCTCTGACGTAGTGGCAACGGCATACGTCATGCCCGGGTCGAGATTCGGCTAAACGGACATTACGCATGCGTGTGTAAATGTCAGAGCACGTCATGATTCGAGTTTGTGTTGGTCTTGGTGACAGCCCAGCAAGCAGTCACTCCGTTTAATATTGTAACTTGTTCCACGAGAAGTGTGTGTCAATTTTTTGCGATGGAGGATGAATATACGGAATATATGTCATGCGTGAAGGAATTTTTTATTCACGGATCGCATCGCCGTGGAATCAGCAGAGACGTCTGAGAGATGCAGTCGGCAAGGCGACGAAGGATCAAAAGTATGAGGTAGACGGTAAGTAAAATACACGTTTCAGTCATTAGCCTAATTTTGCCAGCATAGCCTAACTCTAAGTAGTAATTCAGTAGATAATCCAGTACAACTAAACTTGTTGTCCCATTAAATTTAATTGGACTTGGAATTTAAAATTACGTGCAATGACACTTCCCGAAGGGCAGAGGCTATTCACACAGATGCTCAGAGCATACTGGTAGGATTAATATTCGCTATACATTGGCTAAACCACTTTATTGCTACTACAAAAAAAAAACCATCTTTCACAGTGTATCAGTGTGCTAAATCTTAAATTCCATGATTGTTGTTAAAAAAAATCTTTGGAGTGATGTACTTACAGTAATATAAACCACTATAAATGCAGATGTTGCAAAATATGCTTGCTCTCTAAAATGTGTATCTTGTCTACACTGTGTAACGAGGGAAAAAGTCATGTATTTATATACCTAATACATACCTTGATGAAAATTTTATTGTCGAAACATACTTTCCAGTTTACCACTTTAAACTTATTTTGCAAAACTTAGTCATCATCCTCATAACGTTAGTGAATGAAAGTGACAGGGACTATTTGTTCATCACAAGGTTGCAGTACACAGTGGTTATATGAGATGTTTTTATATATG
>JAODUO010002343.1:0-30698 GCA_025642075.2 Ridgeia piscesae
ATGTGATGATGCATACTAAGTAGATGAATTAGAGGTCTGCTTTCAGTTCAGACTATTCGATGAAGATGCTGTGTGAATGGTACTCATCTTGTCGAGTTGTAGCGATTTGAAATGCCCTATATTCCCCATTCCGCAAGTACGCAATGTGCCGTTTAAAAGGCTTTCGTTTGTTATAAATCGTCATAATTTAATTCAACTTTTTTATTTAAAATTAATTTATTTATCTATATAACGCATTCCATAGAATCTAGACTGATATAAACAACATCCTGAAAACACATTTCGCCGAAAAGACTACGTACCTAGGCGACAAATGTTATATGCCGAGGCGTCCCAAAAATGTGTCGCCGAATATATATATTGGAAGCGTCGGCGAAATATTTTTGTTTTGGTCGCCTCACCTCGGCGGCAAAAGACAACTTACCTTGCTCAGCGAACATAAAGACATTAAGGATGCTTCGTGAGCCACATCCATCGCTGATGCGTTGTACATCAACACTGTACGACTCTTGTGTGATTATATTTACCATGTAACTATGACTGCAGAACAATGAGCCAGCATGCAACTGGTATCAGTGACTAACACCGGCAGTGTTTAAATAATTTAAATGACATAATCCGGGTTTACCGAAAGCAGCGTTGTCACTGCTGTCGTTCTGACGAAGCGGGACACGCCTGTGCGCTCAGGAACAATACCGTCCCAAGGGATGCATGCATAGCAATAACATATACAACACTAGTACATTAGTAGGCTAGAACGGCTGCTGTAGCATCCACATCTATATCGATTTTCAAGGGTAAACATAACAGAATACGGCACTTTATTGTTTTTCTATTGTTAGTTTCAAACTAATAAGAATAACCCTAATAATAATAACACAAATAACCAGATGACATGGGTTGTATTAGTTGTGACATTTAAAATATACTACATACAGTTAGGAAAGAACATTAATTGAGACACTCGCGATAGGTTTGAGACCCGTCAAATGAAGGCAGGGTGTGTTAAAGGTTGTTGGACATAAACATCAAGGTAAACCCAGATTATTGGTATCATTGAATGAAACGTCGCTAAATCAGAGCTGTCCGTCGCAATGAAATTCTATTGCGAAATGAGCATATCATACACTGACAAAAACAAAGGGAACTGCCGTCCATAGAAGTGATAATCGTCGAAACGGTGTGTCGCCCCATCAGGAAAACAATATCTAGGTATAATTCAGACACAATGTCATGAATCCTCTATGACAAAAATACATAATTATCTAGAAAAGTCAATATTTTGCTACGTATATATATATATATATATATATATATATATATATATATATATAATGATCCTATGTGATGTAATAATGCGAGTGGCGACCTAGCGGATTAGGTCAATATTTGTAATATAGCTGGTTTACTCAGGCGGAATGATTTAATTACGGTGATCAACCCTCAGGAACTACTTTTAGGCCTAATTGGCTGACATACCTCACGAAGGGATTTCGTGCCTAGGTTTCACGAAACAGTTAACTGTATTTGACTGTATTTTGCTATGCAATTTTATAAGTGTGTTGTTTGTTATTAGAAAAAAATTATAGATACGTTAATTTCGCTTCATTGGAGTGTTTTTCGTGCCATTTTCTTTTGGCGTTGCATCAGTTGGCCGCTGCTTTCTCCGGGCGCTATATTTATGATTGTGTGTCGCCATGTGATGTTGCAATCGGACATCCTTGCATTTTGCTGGCGGCAGGATCGCTTTGTTCGTCACGGTTCAAGATAAGTATCACTACATAATAATTAATGCCTGCATTCGCTCATGAAGACTGCAGTGCGCATATCCGTTCTACCTATAGTACTATATACGTATGGCTGTGACGTAATGTATTTTAATTTTGCTTGTTTTCGGGGGGGCCGTGCCCACTCATCTAAAAAAATATTGTGGGCTTCGGCTGATGTCCTAGGCTATGGTTATGTGCGGACGATAATAAGAATGCTAGTCGGGCTATCCTCCAGTTACTGTCGCACAATACAAATAGCACTTTTACATATATCGTGGCTAGTAATGCACTGTTTGTGTATTGTTGTAGCATGCCTCCAATGAGGTATTCAGCCACAGGACAGGGGTCGCCCAGCATCGATGAAGGAGCTCATATCCGTGGATCTGGTGATAAACGTTGCTATGCCAGCTGCTGCCACACGAATTCTGGTGGGACATGACTGATATGGGACCTGCTGGGGTCCAATTTGACAGGCGTCATTGGCGTGGATCCGACTGGAGCATCACGGTTACCAAGCTTGCCTCCAAGGCCATCGTTGGACCTTCCAGGGATAGGGACAGTTGCCCTACCTACACTGACTGTCGTTACCGTTATTGCGGTTTTTACACCTAGTGGAGGTCATGTGTGCACTTATTGCAAAACAGCGGGGATTCCGTTCATGGACAGTTGCCACCCCTTGACTTGATGGCCTGCATTGGACCTGCAAGGGACAGGGACATTTGCCCTCCCTTGCTACCACGGCCACAATTGTGCCTGCAACAGAGAGGGACAGTTGCCTGACTGTCAGTAACACTATCACAGTTGCGTCAGATAGTGCTCGTATTGTGTATGCCGGTCATGAAACAGCAGCCTGCAATGGGTAGGGACAGTTGCCCCCCTTGCCTCCACCGCCACCATTTGACTTGCAAGGGACTTGGACAGTTGCCCTCCTTTGCCTTTCCGGCCACCATTGTGTCTGCATGGAACAACAACAATGGACAGGCTGTCGGTAACATTACCGCGGTTGGTGCTTATATTGTGTGTGCCAGTCATGATACAGCAGGGGATTCTTCTCATTAACAAATACTACCTTCGTCTGTGTCACTCGCAATGTTTGTAAACACAGCTCTTATATAGTTATGCCACTATCGATAAAAACTATCTGGTTATCAGTTTTACAGGAGGATTTTACCTCAGGGATTTAAGGTTCCTATGCAAAACAATAACATGGTAGCTTACATGAAATCAGCATTTGCTTTGGTGTCCGTCACACATACGTGCTACATTTAAGGATATCAATCCTTGCAGATTATCTTACGTCCTTGTGTTGTATTGCCCTTGTACCTGACCTTCCCCTATTACATTTTAAAACATCTTGCCCTGTGAGTAGTTCCTGATTATCCCAGGCATTTTGCATAATGCTTAACCTCTCATACCCTGAATGGTCTTTAGTGTTATTTGTCCAAAAAAATTGTGTGGCAACAAGAGATACACCTAATGCTATGATGAGCTTACAGAGCAGGGACATGTTTTACATTACATAGCTGCATACCAGCCGACTCGGTGTTGTAGCTCCTGTGCAGTTTTTGTATCTGTCAGTACTGCGTACACAGCTACGTGACATTCGCTGTGTGGTATGTAGTTACCTTGTTTGTTTATCCAGTATATGGATTGGTAACGAACACAAATTTGTGCAATATGCTACACTATTTAGTATGTGATTTCTTCGATCGTCTTATCCAGGATCTGGTATATGACTTTTCTATTTACATAGCACTGTCATATTTCTTGAATTGAGTGTGATTGTCAAGTAAGGTACAACACATTCTAGGTGACATTCACTGTAGATGTTATAGTCGGGTTGGTTTATACAGTATATGTTATCAGCATTTGTAGGATACATAAATGGTTAATTAAAACTGTCTGATATGTGATTATCTTGGTATTGCTACCTTGGATGTCATAACTCGTTATTTGGGGTTTACAGCTGGTTATTCGGTGTATACATACGTATACGGTATGATGTACTTGTCATGTTACATTCACTTTATACTTAGATAATTGTCAGGGTGGTATATCCGGTGTTGAGATATGCATTTGTAGGGTAAATAACTGTTGGGTATGTGATTATCTTGGTCGTGTTATCCTGTCTATGGTATCTGATTATTTGGTGTACAGGGCTACGTGATATTAACTTTACGGTGTGTGATTGTCAGTGTGGTATATCCAGTGTTGGTATCTAGAGTGGTATATCCAGTGTTGGTATCTAGAGTGGTATATCCAGTGTTGGTATCTAGAGTGGTATATCCAGTGTTGGTATCTACAGTGGTATATCCAGTGTTGGTATCTAGAGTGCTATATCCAGTGTTGGTATCTGGAGTGGTATATCCAGTGTTGGTATCTAGAGTGGTATATCCAGTGTTGGTATCTGGAGTGGTATAGTATATGACTGTTTGCTATTCACTGTCTGGTATGTGATTCTCTCAATCTGGTTATTCAGTGTACACGGCTATGTGACATTCACTTTATGGTGTGTGATTGTCAGAGTGGTATATCCAGTGTTGGTAACTGGATTGTTACAGTACATGACTGTTTGGTATTCACCTTTGCATATTTTAATTGTTAATTAGTATCTTGTTGTTGTGACTTCGTCCACGATATTTGGGACATAGGCGACTTGGGACATCATATCTATAAGCTAATCGTACTATTCCTCTTGTGGTCCACACTTGTCGTTGGCAAGTTGGGGGCTCGTGTTTCTCAAGGTTGTATGTCCATTATCTGCGTTCTTGTACCTAGCTGGGTCATGTTCACTATAGTGTGTGTTTATCTGAGGTTTCACTTTTCACAAGCATAATATATATTCTGTATATGGTCTCTATCATTTCAGCTCCAACAGCAGTGTGACTTGCACACTTGGGCGTGGTTGTCAGTATTACTTTTATCCCGTGTCAGGTACTTGGACGGGCAGCAACACCAGCCGTGTGACTTTCACAAGTGTGAGTGCTTGTCAGTGTTATTTGTCTCCGGTGTTGGGTATCTGGACAGACAGCAACACCAGCTGTGTCACTTCAGCAACTCCAGCCGTGTGACTTTCACCAGTGTGAATGTCAGGGTTACTATTCTCCAGTGTCTGGTATCTGGAAAGACAGCAACACCAGCTGTGTGAGTGTCAAAGTTACTATTCTCCAGTGTCTGATATCTGGAAAGACAGCAAAACCAGCTGTGTGATTGTCAAGGTTACTATTCTCCAGTATCTGGAAAGACAGCAACACCAGCTATGTTGATGTCAAGGTTACTATTCTCTGGTATCGGGAAAGACAGCAACACCAGCTGTGTGAGTGTCACAGTTTCTTTTCTCCAGTTTCGGGTATCTGGACAGGCAGGTACACCAGCTGTGTGATTTAAACAACACCAGCTGTGTGCCTTTCACAAATGTTCGTAATTGTTAGGGTTACTTTACTCCAGCGACAGGTATCTGGACTTTCACCTTTCTCAGTTGTGCGGAATTGTTGCGGTTATCTCTCCAATATCTGGGCTCTCAGCTAAAACAGGTATGTCCCTGGCACAGTTGTGTGGAATTATTGCTGTTATGCATGTGGGTATCTGGAAAGACAGCAACACCAGCTGTGTGAGTGTCAAAGTTACTATTCTCCAGTGTCTGGTATCTGGAAAGACAGCAACACCAGCTGTGTGAGTGTCAAGTTACTTTTCTCCAGTGTCTGGTATCTGGAAAGACAGCAACACCAGCTGTGTGAGTGTCACAGTTACTTTTCTCCAGTGTCGGGTATCTGGAAAGACAGCAACACCAGCTGTGTGAGTGTCACAGTTACTTTTCTCCAGTGTCTGGTATCTGGAAAGACAGCAACACCAGCTGTGTGAGTGTCACAGTTACTTTTCTCCAGTGTCTGGTATCTGGAAAGACAGCAACACCAGCTGTGTGAGTGTCACAGTTACTTTTCTCCAGTGTCGGGTATCTGGAAAGACAGCAACACCAGCTGTGTGAGTGTCACAGTTACTTTTCTCCAGTGTCTGGTATCTGGAAAGACAGCAACACCAGCTGTGTGAGTGTCAAGTTACTTTTCTCCAGTGTCTGGTATCTGGAAAGACAGCAACACCAGCTGTGTGAGTGTCACAGTTACTTTTCTCCAGTGTCTGGTATCTGGAAAGACAGCAACACCAGCTGTGTGAGTGTCACAGTTACTATTCTCCAGTGTCTGGTATCTGGAAAGACAGCAACACCAGCTGTGTGAGTGTCACAGTTACTTTTCTCCAGTGTCGGGTATCTGGACAGGCAGGTACACCAGCTGTGTGATTTCAGCAACACCAGCTGTGTGCCTTTCACAAGTGTTCGTAATTGTTAGGGTTACTTTACTCCAGCGTCAGGTATCTGGACTTTCACCTTTCTCAGTTGTGCGGAATTGTTGCGGTTATCTCTCCAATATCTGGGCTCTCAGCTAAAACAGGTATGTCCCTGGCACAGTTGTGTGGAATTATTGCTGTTATGCATGTGGGTAGCTAAATATGCCTGATATATATGGGGATCAGTAATATCAATAATGCTACACATTTTGGGGATTTGCATAACACGTCACAGTGTTATTTATCGGGCGATATAATTGGCTTTAATGTATACAACTGTGAGTCTGTCGGTCCTAGGGGATGATAATATGCATATGGTGACATTGGAGGTGGTTGGTCGATATATACTGTGTTCACTCTTTCCGTTGTGTTATGTTTGTCAAGTGCTTTGTAGTATGGCCCCAGTGCAGGAGTTGGCCTGTCATTAAACCAGGGCTCGCCCTGTGCAAATGACGGATCCATCATCGGTTGCTCTGCCGAGACAGCTTCTTATTGTTGCTGCCACAGGGGTGGCACAGCGATGTCAACTTCTCTTATGGGGGTCGGTCACATGTGGGGTGACCTGGTGGCGTAATGACCCCACCGATATGGGGTCAATTATAAATATAGTGTATATTGGTAAAGTTTGTGTTCGTGGTTGTTAATATGTCTAGGTCATGTATGTATTGAGTAGCAATACCGTTGGGGCGGCATGCTTGCTGTGACAATGTACTGATGTACCTGTGGTGTTGTTTATATCCGGTGTAAATAAATAAAATTAAATGTCATTAAATTGGCCTATTTCAATCTACATTGGTCTCTCATTGTTGCTTTGCATAGGAGGGTGTATGTGAAGTAGGGATATATATATATATATATATATATATATATATATATATATATATATATATATATATATATATATATATATGTGTGTGTGTGTGTGTGTGTGTGTGTGTGTGTGTGTGTGTGTGTGTGTGTGTGTGTGTGTGTGCTTCTTCGTCGATTCGTCTGTGCGTCCATTTATCGGCAGTCTTTAATCAACTATCGAAGAGCAAACGTTGGTATTCACACTCATATCATATTTAACCGGATTTGATTGAACACGATTGCCGTCTAGAACTGCCGAAGCTCCATACGGCATGTTAGCAAGCTTATCGAGAGTGCAACTGAACGAAATAATATGTTTATGACACTCATATAAGATTGTACATGAATTAGAATAATACCTAATTTATTTAAAGTTTTAAACATTCTCAAATGCCAAGCAACTAAACAAATAAGTGGTCTCAAAAATTAATACTTTTTCTGTTCCTTTCTTATTCCTTTCCCTCCTCCCTCCTTTTCTTCCTCCCTCATTTCCTTCCTCGCTTCGTCCCTCCCTTCCTCCCTTGCCTCTGTTGTCTCCGTTCCACTTCTTCCTCTACATCCATCTGATTTCCTGTCACCCTCCCTCTTTCAGTCCGTCCGTCCGTCCGTCCGTCCGTCCGTCCGTCCGTCCGTCCGTCCGTCCGTCCGTCCGTCCGTCCGTCCGTCCGTCCGTCCGTCCGTCCGTCCGTCCGTCCGTCCGTCCGTCCGTCCGTCCGTCCGTCCGTCCGTCCGTCCGTCCGTCCGTCCGTCCGTCCGTCCGTCCGTCCGTCCGTCCGTCCGTCGTCTCGTCCGTCCGTCCGTCCGTCCGTCCGTCCGTCCGTCCGTCCGTCCGTCCGTCCGTCCGTCCGTCCGTCCGTCCGTCCGTCGTCGTCCGTCCGTCCGTCCGTCCGTCCGTCCGTCCGTCCGTCCGTCCGTCCGTCCGTCCGTCCGTCCGTCCGTCCGTCCGTCCGTCCGTCCGTCCGTCCGTCCGTCCGTCCGTCCGTCCGTCCGTCCGTCGTCTCGTCCGTCCGTCCGTCCGTCTCCGTCCGTCCGTCTCGTCCGTCCGTCGTCGTCCGTCCGTCCGTCCGTCGTCGTCCGTCCGTCCGTCCGTCCGTCCGTCCGTCCGTCCGTCCGTCGCCGCCCGCCGCCCGCCGCCGCCGCCGCCCGCCCGTCCGTCCGTCCGTCCGTCCGTCCCTCCTCCCTCCCTCCTCCCTCCCTCCCTCCCTCCCTCCTCCTCCTCCCTCCCTCCCTCCCTCCCTCCCTCCCTCCCTCCCTCCCTCCCTCCCTCCCTCCCTCCCTCCCTCCCTCCCTCCCTCCTCCCTCCGTCCCTCCCTCCCTCCCTCCGTCCCTCCGTCCCTCCGTCCCTCAGTCCCTCC
Source organism: Ridgeia piscesae (assembly GCA_025642075.2). Lineage (NCBI taxonomy): Eukaryota > Metazoa > Annelida > Polychaeta > Sabellida > Siboglinidae > Ridgeia > Ridgeia piscesae. The sequence goes on from JAODUO010002343.1 coordinate 8,315, forward strand.
GTCCCTCCGTCCGTCCCTCCGTCCGTCCGTCCGTCCTCGTCCGCGTCCGTCCGTCCGTCCGTCCGTCCGTCCGTCCGTCCGTCCGTCCGTCCGTCCGTCCGTCCGTCCTCCGTCCGTCCGTCCGTCCGTCCTCCGTCCCTCCGTCCGTCCGTCCTCCTCGTCCGTCCTCCGTCCGTCCTCCGTCCTCCGTCCCCCCTCCCTCCGTCCCTCCGTCCCTCCGTCCCTCCGTCCCTCCGTCTCGTCCCTCCGTCCCTCCTTTCCTCCTCCCTCCGTTCCTCCTGTCCTCCGTCCTCCGTCCCTCCGTCCCTCCGTCCTCCCTCCGTCCTCCGTCCGTCCGTCCGTCCTCCGTCCGTCCGTCCGTCCGTCCGTCCGTCCGTCCGTCCGTCCGTCCGTCCGTCCGTCCGTCCGTCCGTCCGTCCGTCCGTCCGTCCGTCCGTCCGTCCGTCCGTCCGTCCGTCCGTCCGTCCGTCCGTCCGTCCGTCCGTCCGTCCGTCCGTCCCTCCGTCCCTCCGTCCCTCCGTCCGTCCGTCCGTCCGTCCGTCCGTCCGTCCGTCCGTCCCTCCGTCCCTCCGTCCCTCCCTCTCCCTCCTCCCTCCCTCCCTCCCTCCCTCCCTCTCCCTCCTCTCCTCCGTCCCTCCGTCCCTCCGTCCCACCGTCCCTCCGTCCCTCCGTCCCTCCGTCCCTCCGTCCCTCAGTCCCTCCGTCCCTCAGTCCCTCCGTCCCTCCGTCCCTCCGTCCCTCCGTCCATCCGTCCCTCCGTCCCTCCGTCCCTCCGTCCCTCCGTCCCTCCTTCCGTCCCTCCCTCCTTCCCTCCCTCCCTCCCTCCCTCCCTCCATCCCTCCATTCCTCCATCCCTCCATCCCTCCAACCCTCCATCCCTCCCCCACTTCCTCTCTTATTCTGTTCCTCTCTTACTCCTTTCCATCCTCCCTCCGTTTATTCCTCCCTCGTTTTCTTCCTCACTTCTTCCCTCCCTCCCATGCTCCTGCTACCTCCGTTCCTCTTCCTTCTCTACATCCTTCCATTTCTATGACAACGGAGTGTGTACCAAGAATTGACACAAACAAACGTTATTTATTCATGCAACATTTCAACGCCAAATGCAAATAGCTTATCAGTGTATTAATTAAAACGTCGGCATTGTTACGTGTACAACTGAAAAACACTCATCAGATATGCAGGTTAACAAGAGTGGTCCGATGAGACGTGATCGGATTGATACTCTTAAATTTCTAGCTATTTCAGGTGGCCATGGCGGCAACATAGCGTTGGGGCTCCTTGCCAGACAACATACAGTGGAATGGGTTGACACCCTAGACAAAGCCGTTGATGGTGATACAAACGGGAATTCCAACAAGGGACACAGCTGCGCGCGTACGCAGACCATTGACAATCCTTAGTGGGCAGTTGACCTCGAGTCGACCCGCACTATTGAGTCGGTCAAAACCTACAAACGCGTCGAATGTAAGTTTGTATTTCCCAGAGCGTGCACCAAAGTTACTGTAGTCGTAGACGGTGCAACATTAGCTACACGTGGCTTACACATAACCATCTGTTTCGACATTTATTCTCCTCAGGTTGTCCGACCGACTTCGAGACTGGGAATGAGAACCACTTGGCCGGCGGAAGACAAGACAGATCTCACCAGCTTCGAAAAGCAATGTGCCGTCCTCAGTGAGGCACAACCACAACCTTGGGTGGACAAAACGCATTCATTCACTTGGTCATTCAGATTGTTAAGACCAATCACATACTACCTACGTTAGAAGTGGAAGTGTACGTGAACGTTTATGGTAAGTAATAAGAACATGTTAAAGCATATTAGTTACATCTGGTTAATTCCTTGTGCAAAATACATCTTACTGTGTTCACGCCATGTGCATGTATTTTGGTTTTACAATGTTGTTTTAGATACAGAAGAATGTTTCAAGAATAGCTACAATATAATACTGCGAAATGTTAAGCCAAGTACAGGTAACATGTGCGACGTTACAGATTATATATATTTATATATATATATATATATATATATATATATATATATATATATATATATATATATATATATATAATATATATATATATATATATATATATATATATATATATATATATATAATATATTACTCCGTGACGTTACTATCGACGACATTATGTTTGTCTTTCCCATATACTATGCTGATATTTGCAATCATTTCTTTGATTTATATATCGACGAATGTGGTAGCAATTCGTGTCAAAATTCAGTTGCACTTGTGTTAGCGGTTAGGTCGATGGCGCCACCTATCAAGCTGGTACGTCAATTATGTGCAGACTATTACGTCATGAATATTGTTGTGATGCCATTGAGTGATGAAATACAATCGTGTGAGTACATTGTATAAAATGCAGTTGTCGACCTATATTACATATTTAAACCTGTCATTTAAACCTGTATCTATTCATTCTTCGTTGTTCCTTTATTCAAGAGTAAGGACCATATACTCTATCGTATACTTATAATGTTTGACATTTACGCCTGCCACTTTTGAAGATGGCAACCATCAAGAATAATGTTCCAATATATTATGAAATGCTTCACCTAGAGTGGTGATATTGGTTTGTAAAAGAAGTACACGGTCAACGATTTCCAAAAAAATCACACATTCATTTGACCTTTGTCAACTATCATAGTCACTATTTTGTAAACAAAATGGCGGACGGCAATTGGTTTCATGGCTTGATTTTGTTTTACTAGTTTATAAGTTTAGGTAAGTCATCTTGCTGAAATAATTATATGTAAAATATTTTTTCTTTGTTGTTTCTAATTATCATTTTTTTAATGTTTTAGTGAAAGTATGTTAGGTATATTTTCGCGTTTATAACGTTTTATGTATATGTGGATGTGTCCGTAAAGCGCCCGAGATTATTTCGTTAATTGATCGGGCGCTATATAATTGTGAATTATTATTAACACATGTGTGGATACGTCAGGGTGCTGTGGAGGACAAGCATATTTATAAAAGGTAGGTTTTGAAATGACAAAGAAATTGTGTAATTGTTTTACTGATATAACAGTAATAGGGGTGTGTTATATATAGTTGGTGCAGCGATAGTTAGTATAGAACAGTTCAAGGCGCTTTTGTTGCAGGTTCACTCTTCGTCAGGCTGTTTAACAAGATGACCAAAGGTCGCGTTATGTTGATGATGATGGTGCTGATGATGATGATGCAAGCGTTGCTCGTTCAGGTGATGTAACCACGAATTAAAATATCACCGCTTTTCCTTTACAAAACACGTACATAACGTCCCAGTGTGAGCCACTCAGGAGGGGTGGATGTCTATCATATCGCACTGTCAACGATGCCATTGGTCATTTGCGCAATGAATATATTTAATGTTTATTAATAGAGATTGTCGGCAAGCACCAAGGTCATGAATCGTTGGCCGGCATCGACTTTACAGTTACGTAATCGTACGAAGTGTTGGCACAACAGTAATTGTAATCACGTAATAACAACTTAAACTGTTTACTGCAACTAATAAACTACATGTACTCTGTTGGTTTCAACAAGAAATTGTCTTGCAAAGACATACGTACAATTTTTACTTGATGAAACTATTCTTTATATGGCTAATTCATACTTGCACGCCATAACCATAGTCAAATCAACCGCTGTGCTGAGACAGTTCTTAAAAAACATGAATTGTTCCTGATGCATTAAACACAGCTGCAGTAAAAATGAGGCGAAGAATCGGTCAAAAGCAATTGCATTTATAATACTGTCATATATTATACTATTGCTTGCTTTGGTTAAACCATAATTTGTACATAAAATGCATGGGGCATTTGCTTACCGATGTAGCAAGCTATGTTTGTAATTACCTATCCGACCTACTCTAAACCGAAAGCATTGGTGCAAAAAGCGGTGACGTTATATGCACAGCTTGCTGGGGATTAAGAAGGGTTTGGAGAACGGGGCGTTTACCGACACTCTCTAATACAATTACATGATGCTCCGTGTACTCAAACTTACTAGGATAGTATGAGTCTGTTTTGTTGGTAATCTGAAAGACCAACACTAAACGTAGATCGCTTTCGAATCACACGAGATTCCTTCTGGTTGAAACTATGGTTACACATTTTCTGAAGAAGCGAATCACAGTCAATTTACTGAGACCCACAGCCCTTGTGTAAAATGTAGATGTTTATTAATTTCTATAGCACCATGTTTATACGTTAATATTCTATGGTGCTGCACAATATACTAGTCAGTATAAACATTCAACGTAATGCACATATATTGATGTAATATATATAGTAAAATAAATTAGCTAAGTAAATATATAAATACATCGTATAATTAATTTTAAAAAAAGGTAATGTTAACTAAATTAAAAAAACTGTTTTGTACAAACAAGCGACGTAGACTAAGTCGTTATCAAACAATTGTTAAACTAATCAAATGTACAACCCCGTAAGTTAGTTATAGGCTACACCAAATTAGTGAGTATTTTTTCTCTTAAAAACGCCAACGTTGTTGCAACTGCGCATATCTTTGGGTAATGAATTCCACAATGTTGGAGCAGCCACTCTAAATGCCCGATCTCCCAGAATTGTCCTCTTTGTTCTGGGCACAACAAGTGTTGAGTCATCCTGTGATCTGAATCCATAATGGATTATTCTACGAATCAGCATTTCAGATATGTACATAGGTGTGATTTTCTGAGACGAGAGTTGCTGCCAAGGTTGCATGAAACAGATCTATCCAGGAAGACACAAGATAGTACCTTATAAGATAAACGATGTATATAGTTTGATTCGGAGAAAAATACACTAAATTGTAGAGTTCACAAAAAACCTTAACTGTGTTTTTTTTATTTGTTATCTCAACGGGAATATATCAATATTTGCCTATAGCAGCCATTTGTTTAAGTCTCTGCTGTCACATCATATTCATTGCATATGGTTCCTTTTTCATGTACCATCAAACATTATTAAATGCAATCTTGTGAGGCATATCAGTGACGAGACAAGTGTTCGAAGGAGACCCAATTGTTGAATCCCGCGCCAACTACAATTGCAAGTGCGACTTACCTCATCAACATGTTCTACTCTTGATAACACGTCATATCAGGAGGGCCAACGTCAATTCCTCGTCATTGTTCTCACTTTTCTTGCTCTAGTTTTCTATCTACAGTACACAATAACCTGCATCTGTGGGTGCTCTTCTCGGTTCCTCTCCACTTCTTTCCACGTCGTTCTTCACGCAATTCTCCCATCGCAGCAGCTTCGATCTTCCTCTCCTCCCTTTCCCCTCCATTCTCTAAGCATAAATGTTATTTTTAGCCAACCGTTCACCATATATTTCCCCCACGACCGGCCCATGCAAATCATCACCAGCTTCTTCTTCCAGGTTTATTTTCCTCAAACCCTCACCATCAAGTAACCCATACTTCACTTCTTCTTCTCTCAGATACTGGACGGGGCCCTTTGCAGGGCGTTTAAAGTCCAACGAGAATTTGTTAGTCGACTACAGGTTACACATATACCTCATGTGTGGGATATTTTACGTCCCCTGGCATAGACACCAGATAGAAGGGACCACGGGCTTTTAGTGTCTCTTCCGAAAGACACAGGCAAATGTGGCGTGAACGAAATTGCCTAAGTTTCGAAACTTGCGGTAGGTGGGATTGAACCACCGTCCCCTCGATTGACAGTCCGGCACTCTTACTTTTGCGACTACCGCTCCACACTGATATGACTCACTTATCGGCATATATAGCATATTTATATTATTTGCTAAGTTAGATTATGTGCTAAAAACAAAACATATCTTAATGAAAAGGCGTAACGTTAGTGTCGCTTTTTGTTAGCCGATGAATGTCTAATTTCGTGTTTTTTTTCATCGTCCTCTTAATCATTGTTGATGTCTGTATCGTAATTGTATTCGTCGTAATCGCGTTGTTATAGCTGCATTGTTTCTGCACACTGTGATTTATAATACCTACATGTGATACGTGATTAACTGAATGCAATAAATCTATATTGTTATTATTCAGCAAATCGACGGTTGCTATTCTGGAGTTGTTAAAAAGGAAGTTCACATGAAAGACTATGAGCTCAGTCCGTAAGTTGCACCCAGTGTTCTGATTCTGATTCGATTCGGTTAATTCGTAGCAACGTTATTAACTAATTAATAACTTATCTTCCTCCCTGCACGGCTGTTATGTTCACCCCAGCAAACCAGGGGAAATTAAATATGCATCCATAAAGTGTTGCAACAATTTACGTTTACCTAGGTTCTAAGAACATGATTAAACATGTGAGTTGTTTATATATAATACTATTATATTTACAACTATTATAAACCATTATATTTGTGCCATATTGCTATTAACAAATAGCGTTGACTGTCGATAGTTCAGTCAAGCCTAATAAAGGAGAAAAGTGGTATAACAGAAATACAATTAAGCTTACGCGCTGGAGGCTGTTAAACTTTGAGGGTTCCAATCGACGCTATAATTCAATGATTAGATTTTACGAAGGATGTGTGTTTCTGTGTCCATTTACAACTAAACGTTGTTTTCTCAGATGTGTCGACGAGAGAAACACAAGTCACCCATGCCGCTTATTCAGCTGTCATGGTTATAACAAAAGATGCGACTTCGAGAGATGTATTTGCGTTACCGGCAGTTATTAAGGCAATGCAATATGGTAAATAACATTGTTATTTCTTATGGTAGCTTGCTGACATTGTCAGACAAATTTAATTATATTTCAAAAGGAATGTGTGTATATTTTTAAATTTTTGGACCCCTTTTTTACTATTATCGGAGCAGCCATTTTGAATTTCAGTAGCATCAGCTGAAATCCTAGGTCTGCATAATGCACAGGCTAAATCCAATAAACTTGGTATATATATATATATATATATATATATATATATATATATATATATATATATATATATATATATATATATATATATAACTGACATACATCTGCATGCTATAACATAGAGAATTTTTATTATTATTTTTAGAATATATTTTTCATAACTTTATAAAATATTTGTTTCAAAACATTTAATAATATTTGAACATTTTGTCACGTAGAATGTTTGTCTTATACTATTTTGTCAATTTAGGAAGATCAGAATTCCTCTTAGCATTGAAAACGTCATAGTGCGAGCAACGTGTTTCGCTCTGCAAGACCGCCAGATTGCTGGTGTGTTGCAACAAGTACACGCTGAAATGTTTCCCTGTTTGCAAATTCGAATTTAATAATGAGAGCAGTATCAGTTATGATGGTAATTAGGTGCAAACACCAGTTCCGTCGTGACTAATTTATTTCTTCAGCCGTTGTAGAACTTATATTAACTTTCAGCAAAGTTATTTGTCTCGAATTAACCCGACACAAACAGGGTTTTAATACATGTTTTGGAAGCAAATATTGATAACGTGACGTCACAGCGCTATATTCAGTGACGTTGATGAACAGAAACTTAATATTTTTATTTATCGGACGATTTTTAAGCAATTGTTGACGATAATCACGATACGAAAGTTAAATAACAGCTCGTGGTATTTATACTATATTTTAGTTGCGGCTTGCAGCGCATTGCAGTAGGATCGCCGGAAGCTGCACCTCGCTGTACAACACAACACAACACAACACGTGATGTGCAGTTAAAAGTGATGCAATGAAAGGAAATGCCGATGACATTCCAATTTCCAGTCAACACATGAAAGACGTTTGCAGTGAATCATCAAACGAAAAATGAAGACTAATACAAATTAAATGTATATATGATTTTTCATACCTGCGTGCTAGCTTGTGTAAGGAAAACCCAAATAAAAATAATATTATCGCTGTCTTCTTGATTGCATCAACCAAATTGTCTCTCTACGGGATGCTCCAAATGCACCATGAATGTAACAGCTGTATCCAAACCTCAGAATTGCTCAAAGTGCTTTATACTTTACTCCATGGCAGACCTGCTCGATCAAACACGATATCGGCTTCTCTGTTAAGCATCCAGCCACGGTGCAATTCATGTGCGAAAACTATTGTTACACAAATATCCACCTGTGCCATGTACTATATTATACAACTGGTAAACTGGAGCTATGTATAGTGAAACAACTTTCTCGGTGTTTGACGCAGCAGCACAAATTGGAATCCGGTTTCTCTTACTCGGAAGTCCGATGCCTTAGCCAATGCGCTACTATTGGCTAAAGTGTGGCACTTTGACAAGTAATAATACATTTCGACTGCACCGTTATTGTAGACACAGTTCCTTGTTATGCAACAACTTATCATCGTGAAAAAATTGTATAAGGGAACATATTAAGTGTACTTCCAGTTCAAATGTACTATGACTGTTGACTCTATTCCGTGAATCCCCTCAGTCAGTTGGGGCCTATCAGTAATCACGTCATTCCATGCAACTTCTCGCACGCATACATACACGCTCTCACGTAAACGTATATTCGCGCGCGCGCGCGTACACACACACACATACACATACACACACACACACACACACACACACACACACACACACACACACACACACACACACACACACACACACACACACACACACACACACACACACACACACACACACACACACACCCACAACACACACACACACCACACACACACACACACACACACACACACCACACACACACACACACACACACACACACACACACACACACACACACCGAGCCGTCTTTCCAGAACAACTGCATCAGCTCGATGTCTTCCCCGGCTTCTTTGAAAACCTCTGGGGATTCCATCTGTGCCTGGTGCTATCCCGGACGGCAGCTGTCTGGTGGCTTTCTGGGTGTCGTCCAGCGTTGGAGGGTCATCCAGAGATGTTGAAATAGACGCTGAATGGCTTGTTGACCAATCTGAGTAGGTCTGTTCAGCAGCTGTATGAATTTATCATTCAAACTCTGCTCGGTAGCGCTCTTCTCTGACACTTTCATCGGCGGAACGAACAAGTGTCATGACATTGGACGAGGGACCATACACAGTAGTTATTTGGATAAAAATAGGTTTGAGTGGTGTTCGTTAACGTAGTTCAGTCTTTCCACCTCTGGTACTTTACACCTATGGTACTTTCCACCTCTGGTACTTTCCACCTCTGGTCGTTTCTACCTATGGTACTTTCCACCTCTGGTACTTTCTACCTCTGGTACTTTCCACTAAGGTAGTTTCCACCTCTGGTACTTTCCACCTCTGGTATTTCATCCGCCGGAGCTCAATTAGTGCTTTCTGTATATTCTGTATTGTTCAGTATTTTTTCCTCACATGGTGTACTGTTCTGAAATATGGAGAAACACATATGTGACAAACTTAGAATGTATTATGTGGAACAGAAAAGAGTGATTATAGTGATCCACGGTGCCAATTGAACGGATCATACAAATACTGTACTAACGGTTCATCTGCTGCCAGTAGACGTCACTTGTCACCCGGTGAATGATAACACAAGAAAAGCGCGCCGGAAAGCTGTGAGAGGTAAATACGTAGACAACTGGAAGTACTGCATGAATAACTGCATCAACAACGGCATGGGCAACCATCAAATGGTTCAATGCCGTCTATGTCAGGCACCCGGAGTGTGTGGGTGATGACGGTTAGGACATTATAGGCATTAGGTCCTGCACGTCCTGTCGTATGCTACCGACACTCGTGGAGCGTCTACTCGAGAACACGTCCATGTTCGAGTCGCTGGTCGACAAGCTCGAATGACCGAATCAACAAGTTGTTTCCTTGATGGGTGAGCAGAGCCAAGAAATCCGAGGTATGCGAGAAGACATGGCGACAAGCAAGCGTCCAGACAGAGACGCCAACCATGGGAGACTACAGGTTATAACTTCCGTGCAACTACACAAGGCCAGTGTGACATTTCGTTTGTATTTATATCCAATACTCAGTTCAAATAGGTACGAAAGTACTATCAACATTAATAGTGTTTCTCAGCGATAATCTGCATACTGTAGCATGAGCTGTATCACGTGTGCCTAATTAAAGTGTGTATAAGCAAAAGACAACAACAGTTGAGTTGAAGCAGCCGCAGCAGCAGCTATCATGAAGACATTCGTTTAGCTAAGTATGTGTAAATAGGCGCAACTCAAACCTTTGTCATCCAAGATTCTAGTCAAAAGCAAACCACGCTTATTTATAATTGGACATACAAGCGTCGCACGGTGACATTATCAGCAAAAATCCGTCAATCGACGATGATGTCCCATATTTCCCAATCCTCGTGCATCTCCGGGATGTGGATGATCACGTGCTTGCAGTCCTTCCCGTCACAGAGACACTTCGCCACGCATATATTATTGCGACATACAAATTATTGTACTGGAGCAATACAAAAAGCGACAATTTTACGGTATTACAGGCATATTATGACAGAACGTAAAAACTGCAAATAACCACGAAACTTTACCCAAATGTGTATATAACAAAAACGGTCGACCAAACGTATCCCCACCATTTCCATCGCAAACACCACTTACTCTACGGTGATTTCACATATTTCCCAATCCTCGTGCATCTCCAGGCTGTCGATGGTCGCATGTTTGCAATCCTTCCCGTCACATAGACACTTCGCCACGTACGTCGTCAGACCGCCGTGGTCAGCGCCACTCAGAATGAACGGTATGTATTCCCCGGCGGCTGGACAGAGAGACCCCTTCCTGAATCGTACCATCACCACGGTGTGGGAGATGTCGCACACGAGCCCGGGTCCGGTTAGTATGATCGTGAACTACGCCTTCAGTTGGTCCGCGACATATGTTTGGATGACAAGTCCCTCGAAGTCCCCTGTACATGTTCGTAGAGGCCAGGGACAGACACGTGTCAGTGTCGGCGTCGTTGACAAAATCAACTTCAGCCAGAACATGACGGAAGCTTCGTGTGCCCTTGCCTGCGCCAGCCAGCCAGCCAGCCAGCCAGCCAGCCAGCCAGCCAGCCAGCCAGCGTGGCAGCGGGAGACAGCGCGAAGCAGAGCAGCAGGCAGAGAGATAGAGCAGCAGAACGTAGCAGCTGCGCAGAGGCAGCGTGCGTGTCGTGCTGTGCTGTGCGTGCGTGTGCGTGTGGCGTGTCTGGCGTGGTGTGCGTGTGTGCGTGTGCGTGTGCGTGTGCGTGTGCGTGTGCGTGTGCGTGTGCGTCGTGTGCGTGTGCGTGTGCGTGTGCGTGTGCGTGTGCGTGTGCGTGTGCGGTGCGTGCGTGTGCGTGTGCGTGTGCGTGTGCGTGTGCGTGTGCGTGTGCGTGTGCGTGTGCGTGTGCGTGTGCGTGTGCGTGTGCGTGTGCGTGTGCGTGTGCGTGTGCGTGGCGTGTGCGTGTGTGCGTCGTGTGCGTGCGTGCGTGGCGTGCGGTGTGTGCGGTGCGGGGTGGCGTGTGCGTGTGCGTGTGCGTGTGTGCGTGTGCGTGGTGTCGTGTGCGTGGTGTTGGGGTGTGGCGTGTGCGTTGTGTGCTGTGCGTGTCCCTGTGCGTTGCGTGGCGTGTGCGTGTGCGTGTGCGTGTGCGTGTGCGTGTGCGTGTGCGTGTGCGTGTGCGTGTGCGTGTGCGTGTGCGTGTGCGTGTGCGTGTGCGTGTGCGTGTGCGGTGCGTGTGCGTGTGCGTGTGCGGGCGTGCGTGTGCGTGTGCGTGTGCGGGTGCGTGTGCGTGTGTGCGGGGCGTGTGCGTGTGCGTGTGCGTGCGTGTGGTGTGCGTGTGCGTGTGCGTATATATATATATATATATATATATATATATATATATATATATATATTATATATATATATATATATATATAGTGTATAAAATACGTACAACAATATACAATACATATCTGACTAGAATATAAGATATAACATAATATAGGTAATAGCACATTATTGGCTAATGTCGTCGAGGTCACTAGAAAGAATAGTTAACCACATGGACACATGGTGCGCATTTCTTCACATTGTAACCTCCGCATTACATGCACCCTGGTGGCAAAGTCTCAAACATGGAATTAAAAACTCGACGGTCATTGACTAAGATAAAACGAGCCATCCGAAGTTCTTGTTATTCACAACACTGAAAGATGTCTCTATGCGTCTCAGGAAAGGCGGCTTTATATCTAGCTAGCTTGATGAGTAGTTGTCTACTCAAAACGTGTCATTAAACATTTCGGGAAAACAGTTATTTCTCATACCCTGCAATGTGAATTTAGATGTAAATTGTCATCGTATTGATAGCTTCCGTGTTCCACGAAGTCTGCTAAATTATATTTCTTTATTGATTTGTTCTATCTTCAGTTCTGTCTTACGTTGTAATAACAAACTGGTTGGAATTATACAGTCAACACAACACGTACTATAAGGTGAAATAACAGCAAATTCATTGAAAATGTAAACATATCATAGAACAGTCCAGCGGGCGGGCGAGTGGGCGGGTGGACGGGCAGGCAGATTGGCCAAAAAGCAATTATGTCCATTTTTACAACATATCTGGATGCCCCTCCAACGCTGGACGACGTCCAGAAAGCCAATAGACGACTCGTTGTGTGTGTGGGTGTGTATGTACGCGCGCGTGTGTATACGTTTACGTGAGAGCGCGTGTGTATGCGTGCGAGAAGTTGCATGAAATGACGTGATTAATGGTAGGCCCCAACTGACTGAGAGGATTCATGGAATAGAGTCAACAGTCAAAGTGCGTTTAACCTGGTAGTATACTTAATGTGTGCTGTTATATTATGCGTCACGATGATCATTTGATTCATGACAAGGAATTGTGTCTAAAACAACGGTGCAGTCGAAGTTTATTATTACTTGTCAAAGCGCCACACTTTAGCCAATAGTAGCGCAGTGGTTAAAGCTTTGGACTCCCGCGTAAGATAAACCGGATTCCAATTTGTGCTGCTGCGTCAAACACCGAGAAAGTTGTTTCACTATACATAGCTCCAGTTTACTCAATTGTATAATATAGTACATGGCACAGGTGGATATTTTATTTAGCAATAGTTTTCGCGCATTAATTGCACCGTGGCTAGATGTTTCACCGAGAAGCCGATATCGTGTTTGATCGAACAGGTCTGCCAAGGAGTAAAGTATAATAATGAACTTCGATCCATCCTGAGGATTGGATACTGCGCTATAAAAGAACTTCCTTTTACCTAGTGAGCCGTCTATGCAATCTCTGTTTGCAGTTGTGTCGTGTTAAAAGTTCAGTGAGTTTAGGTCAGCCGAAAAGATAACGACAACCGCCATTTCCTCATGCGCATTTGATTTAAATCAGGAGCTCATAATGGTTATTTGAGCCAAATGTTTTATCCACTATGGACTACAGAACCCACCATCCAACATCACAAAGACCCGTTGCTGCTTAGTCTTGGGTAGCGAATTGCCGCTAAATATCCACCAGAAATGTTAGCCTTGGGGTCAATCACATAGATATTTAAAGGTACTTTTGGCTGACTTCGAGAGGGACTATCAGAGCGCTTTGCAGTTTAAAGTTGTTGTCTGTTGTTAGGTCTTACTGGGGAACACCTGCGAAACTTGTAACGTTTTTGAGCCTAGGTGATGTCCGTCTGAATAAGGGTACTTCGTTCCCCACTTCAGCGGGTGAATTACTGGACATTCCTCCACACTCGGTACCTACTCATTTCAGTAACATCCAGTTTTTGTAATGTCGGGGATTGTTCTTGGAGTGCAGGGGTACTTGTATATAAATAACCGCCATGCGCTCCAGTTATATGTTGCTAGCTTACTAGTCTGTCTTGTGCATCTTAGTTCCTTGTGAATGTTATGTTGTACATAGTGTGTTAACAGCTGTTATATTCACGGTGCATTTGGAGCATCCCGTAAAGAAACAGACAGTGATATTTTTATTTGGGTTTTCCTTAGACAAATTAGCACCCAAGGTAATATATATATATATATATATATATATATATATATATATATATATATATATATATATATATATATATATATATATATATATATATATATATATATATATATATATATATAATTTTTATATATATATATTTAATGTGTATCAGTCTTAATTTTTCGTTTGATAATTCACTGCAAACGTCTTCCAGGTGTTGTCTGGAAACTGAAATGTCATCGGCCTTTCCCTTTATTGCACCCCTTTTAACTGCAGACCACGTGTTGTGTTATTCTGCTTTGTGCAGCTTCCGGCGATCCTGCTGCAATGCGCTGCAAACCGCAAATCATATATAGTATAAATACCACGGGCTGTTATTAAACTTTCGTATCGTGATTATCGTGACGAATTGCTTCCAAATCATCCGATAAATAAAAATATTAAGGTTCTGTTCATCAACGTCACTGATTGTAGCGCTGTGACGTCACGATATCAACATTTGCTACCAAAACATATATTAAAACCCTGTTTGTGTCGGGTTAATTCGAGACAAATAACTTTGCTGAAAGTTAATATAAGTTATACAACGGCTGAAGAAATAAATTAGTCACGACGGAACTGGTGTTTGCACCTAATTACCCATCATAACTGATACTGCTCTCATTATTAAATTCGACTTTTCAAACAGGGAAACATTTCAGCGTGTACTTGTCGCAACACACCAGCAATCTGGCGGTCTTGCAGAGGGAAACACTTTGCTCGCACTATAATGTTTTCAATGCTAAGTGGAATTCGGATCTTCCTAAATTGACAAAATAGTTTAAGAAAACATTCTACGTACAAAATGTTCAAATATTTATGTTTTCAAACAAATATTTTATAAAATCATGAAAACAAATCTGAAAATAATAATAAAAACCTCTGTTATAACATACAGGTGTATGTCAGCTATGTATAAACAAAGTTACAGTGGATTTGGCCTGTGCTTTATGCAGATCTAGGATTTCAGGTGACGCCACTGAAATTCAAAATGGCTCCCCTGATAAGGGTAAAAAGGGGTCCAACAATATATATATATACACATTCCTTTAGAAATATAATTAAGATTGTCTGAAAATATAAGCAAATTACCATAATAAATAAAACATTTGTTTTCCATATTGCCTTAATAACTGCACGTTTGACATAATTACACACCTGCTGCGTATCATCCGGTAACGCAAGTACAACTGTCGTAGTCACAAATTTTGTCATCACCTCTACATTCGAAATAATGGCATGCGTCACTTTTTTCTGTCGGTATGCTGTTATGAGAGATGGCCTCCATCTAAGCGGAAAGGGCGCAGCAGTGTTCTCCGAGAAACTTCTTCGATCGATGAATAATGGAACAGGTTGCAACTTTTTAAACTAGTCTCGCAGGGGGGATACACAGAGAAGCCAAATACTAGAGGCAAAGATAAAGATAGCAAAAAGACATCAGCAAAGAACAGCCTGAAAAGCCCTACGGAATTTGGTTATAAATGTGTTTGTTTAAAATGCAAGGGCATAGTAAACAAAAGAAATGAACAAAAATTATGGTAGAAGATATTGACCCCCACATAATAGGTATAATGAATTTTGGGGCCCACACCCGATATATCAGATGCCGAATTAGGAATGACAGGGTATGTAATGTTTAGGAAAGATAGATTGGGAAGAAGGGGAGGCGGAGTTATTTTATATATTAAAGAATCCATCCAAGCTTATGAAATAAAATTAGAACAAGAAGAAATGTGAAGAAGCTGTCGGGTGTAAATAGTTACAGGAAACTCAACATTAACTGTTGGGTTAGTGTAGGGGAGCCAAACATAAGCATGGAAGAGAATAAAAAAATAAAAGCTATCAAAGAAGTGAGTAAAGGGGACTGTATTTTTGGGGGGTTTTTAACCCATGGGCATACAGGGGACATCTCTACAGAGTACCGGGGAGAGGATCAAGATTTTTTTTAAATTTAGTAAAAATATTTCTAACATGTGTTAGAAGCAACCAGGGGCGAGAAGTGTTAGAATGTATTGAGCTCACAAAGGAATTTGTTGAAAACAAGATAGGGAGCCACTGGGGTGTAGTGATCAAACCAGATACATTTTACATCAAAGTAAAGGGAGAACGGAATAGAAAAAAAGGTACAGGAAATTTTTCACAAAGAAAATATAAGGAATGGGGGAAATTTAGCAAAGATAGACTGGAATAACCCCTGAAGAATAAGACAGAAAAAATGCTGGAATATTTTAAAAAATGAAATTGACTTGTTTCCCCCTTAAAAAAACAGGGAAACGGTCAAAAAAAACACTTATCAAAGGGGCCATTAGAAAAATCTAAAGCAAATGATGTGGAAGAATATAGACATCCCGGAAGTGAAGAAGACTATAGCATTTATAAAGAAGCACTTAATCAAGCTAAGCTGAAATTAGAAATTCAAAGAGAAGCTACGAACAAAAATAGCTTTTAATATAAAACATGACAGCAAGAGTTTTTATGCGTATGTCGAAGTAAAAGAAAGTTCAAAATGGCCCTCAGAAGGGGGATGGAAACATAAAAAGAGGGATTTTAATAAAAAACCAAATGAGTACTTTAGTTCGGTGTTTACCGGGGAAGATATTAGTATATTACCAGTATTTGAGACTAAGTTCGAAGGGAGAGAGTTTGACTATTTAGGACAACTAATTGTAACCCCAAAATGGTAGCTATGAAAATAAGAGTAGAAGGATAATAAATCACCGGGGTGGATGGGATTCCTCCCAAATTACTATTGGAAATTGTAGAACAAATCAGCATCTCTTGCAACAGTGTTCAATTTGTCATTAGGAGGGAATAGTTCCTTTGAAGGGAAAAGAAGCAAACATTATACCATTATTTAAAAAAGGTTCGAGAAACAAGTCAGAGAACTATAGACCAGTGAGTTTAACATCGGTGATTTGAAAAATTAGAAAGACTAATTAAAGATCACCTGGTTGATTTTCTTTTTAAAAAAAATTGATAAACCCCCCAACTGGGTTTTTAAAAGCGAGGTCATGTTAAAAATATGTTATGTTTTTGGGATGTCCCAAAATGGTAGATGGGGGACACCAGTGATTAATCACTTAGATTTTAAAAAGCCTTTGACAAAGTGCCCACCAAAGACTACTACTTAAACTAAAAGGGCCCCCTGGCATAGGAAAAGGAAAGATAACTGATAGAAAAAAGGCTTATTGATAGAAGACAAAAAGTAGTAGTTGATAGGTTTCAAACTGGAAAGCTTTTTTGTGGAGTACCCAGGGATCAGTACTGGGGCTATTTTATTCTTAATATATATCAATGATTTGGATGATGACAACAAAAGGTGTTAAAATTTGCGGACGACACAAAAGTGTTTGGGGAAAATTAAAAGTGATGCAGATAGACAGCATTTTCAAGATGATCTTAATAATTAAGTGGTCTGGAATGGCAAATGCTGTTTAATTTTGGAAAGTGTAAGTGCCTTTACACAGGACATGGGGGAAAGAAGATGCACAATATACAATGGGGTATTTTACTAAATACACCTTAAAAGGGAAAAAGGGCTTAGGGGTTTAAATATTTTGCTGAATAAGGTATCAGAGCAGGGGGAATTGCAGCAGGGAAGGGGAAAACCCAAAATTTTATTAATAGGCGAAATATAGTGTACAAAGAAAAAAAAAAAACTCTGTAAAAAAATAAGGCCTCATTAGAATATTGATGGATGGAGGCCATATCGCAAGAAGGTTTGATAGCTAGAAAGAGTACAAAGGAGAGCCCCCAAAAAGATACCAAAACTCAGGAATATTAGTTATGAAATGCGTTTAAAAAAATTTGGTTTTAAAAACACTAAAAACCCGAAGATTGGGGGAGATGAAGGTGTTTAAAATTTGAATGGATAAGAAAATATTGACAGAAAATTTTTTCCAAAGGAAAGAAAGGGCTAGAGGGCATGGAGTTACATTACAAAGAACAGGTAGGGGGATAGGGGGAGAGAGGGAGAGAGGGGGGAGGGAGAGAGGAGGAGAGGGGAGGGAGAGAGGGAGAGAGGGAGAGAGGGAGAGAGGGGGAGGGAGAGGGGGGAGAGAGGGGGAGGGGAGAGAGGGGGAGAGGGGGGAGAGGGAGAGAGAGGAGGAGGGGGAGAGGGAGAGGGAGGAGGAGAGAGGGGGGGGGGAGAGGGGAGAGGGGAGGGGGAGGGGGAGAGGGGAGGGGGAGGGGGAGGGGGGGAGGGGGGGGGGAGAGGGGGAGGGGGAGAGGGGGGGGAGGGGGGGAGGGGGGGGAGGGGGAGAGAGGGGGAGGGGGAGAGGGGGGAGAGGGGAGAGGGGGGAGAGGGAGAGGGGGAGAGAGGGAGAGGGGAGAGGGGAGAGGGAGAGGGGGGAGGGGGGGAGGGGAGAGGGGGAGAGGGGGAGAGGGGAGGGGGGAGGGGGAGGGGGAGAGGGGGGAGGGGGGGAGGGGGAGAGGGGGAGAGGGGAGAGGGGGAGAGGGGGGGGGGGAGAGGGGAGAGGGAGAGAGGGGGGAGGGGGGGAGGGGAGAGGGGAGGGGGAGAGGGGGGGAGGGGGAGAGGGGGGGAGGGGGGAGGGGGAGAGAGGAAGGGAGAGAGGGAGAGAGGGAGAGAGGGAGAGAGGGAGAGAGGGAGGGGAGAGAGGGAGAGAGGGAGAGGGAGAGAGGGAAGAGGAAGGGGGGGAGAGGGGAAAGGGGAAAAAAAAAAAAAAAAAAAAAGGGGGGGAGGGGGGAGAGGGGGAGAGGGAGAGAGGGAGAGAGGGAGAGAGGGAGAGAGGGAGAGAGGGAGAGAGGGAGAGAGGGAGAGCTTTGGACGTGGCACTCGAAGCATCCTTCATGTTCAGGCTGGTGTTTGTCTTCACGTTCGCTGAGCAAGTACACCACGACATTATTTGAAGTTTGTCTGTACATAATAATACACCATCCTCGCAAGCCAGGGGTGTTTTTCATGCACAACTAGCCCTGGCTGATCCGTTACTGGAAGGGTGGAAGTGAACTAGCAATTGACATCGCCAGTCGCGGCTGCGTGAGCCGTGAGAACAGCGCAAATATCCTCCCAATTTGAAAACGAATAAACCTCTTCTGGGATTCCTAGGAGAAATACCCATTCGGCCAATTATCCGAGCAGCTGAACGGTTTGCTGTGTTCGAATATTCGTTTCTACACCCCAAACATTGTACTACGAGGAGCATGTGGTTGAAATCACCCCAAATTATATCACATGACCGGAAGCCCGTCGCACTCCTGGTGGGCATTGTCATAGGTCCGCCTTAAATTCAGATGTTTACAACGGGATCAGCCAGGGTATTGCTGGCTGCCACTGGCGTAGTTAGCAACAGCGACCTCTGACCTCTGACGCAGGACGTAGTAGAGCATTTCAAAGAAACCGGCCAAAGTAACATGACCAGTTACTAATTTATCGACACCAAGACGTTGGTTGTTTCTCTGTGGAAATACGTAGTAACCATGGTAATTTGTCTCATTGTGTCATGCAATCTTTTTTATTCAGAATAATTTCAATGTAAAACTCCGATGAGTTCAATATCATTGGACATACAAGACTCGGTGAATAGTTTGGTATTTGTATCGGAAGACTTGGACAAATGTCCTCGTTCGAAAACGACAAATCGATAGCCAGATATATGTTGTGTGAAACAGCACTGCTTCAACACGCAAACCGGTGCTGATACCAAGTCAGTACCTGGAGAAATAGCCTGAAGCCTATCACAGCTGCACCCAACCCTGAAGGCTTTGGGTGGACAAGACAAGACACCGGGTGGCGTCCAGTCTGGACTACTCTACCGGCTGCTGCTGAAGGTTGTAGAGAACTGATCAAGTGTAGTTGCAAGACTAAACTCACTTGTGCGAAGATATGCTGATGCAAGACCGCCGGGCTCACATGCACAGCACTCTGTCTCTGCCGTGGAATTTGTGAGTGTTAAGAACAAGCTCATTGTAACGACTTGTGAGGATTTGGTTAGCAATGGAGGAGTGAGTTAATTAACTGAGTAAATGTGACTGCCTCAATGAATGTAGATATGCACTACGTATCGATACCCAATGTTATAGTATACGCGTGCAGCTATGTGTGCACATTGAAATAATAATGATTAGTTTTGAGCATATTGGCAGCCATTTTGAATTTATGCAAATTATATAAAGTACACAATATAACATAGAGATTTGCAGTCTTAATCGTCTCCTGTAACCTTCCGGAAAAAAAATTATATTGTTAGTAGATCATAAATTGGAATTATGAAATAGTTTGTCTTTTGACTTTCGTCTGACCTTGACCGTTTTATATATGTCCATATATTGCGTGCAAAATATTTGTTTTGGGCCCCTTGTGAAAATTGCTCTGATAAAGAATAACGATATTTAAATATTTGCCCATTTGTCAGCCATTTTGAATTTATACAAATTAGATAATCATCCCACGGAAAGATGTGGCTTCATAAATAAACTAGCTTTTGAAAAAAAAATCAAATGTCGTTAAAATCTCGTGATGTTGGACAATATGAATATATCAATATTGTTCTTTGACCTTGACCTGACCTTGACCTCGACCTTTAAAATCGACTAGCCCCCTCTAAAAAGTGTTATATGATCCTAAGGTACAACTATGCAAAATTGGTGCTTTGGCCCAGCATGTTACGATCACAACCTTAAGCGACTCCACTAATATTTAGAAACAGTTCTTTAATAAGTGTATTATATTAACTACCATACTTTCACGACAGGGTCGGCTATTTTGCTGATGTTTACATGTATAAAAGACCGTGACGTCGGCGACACAATATACGACATTGCAATGAAGGGGTGTTAACCTCTTCTTTTAAAGCATACCAATGCGATATTCATATCACCATCAGCAGAACGACTGAACACACGAACATGGCCGTTGCCCTTTTATTCAAACATAACTTATGTCAACATCTTAGATGCACGGAGTACATTATAGATACCTTAGAATATCCTCTCAAAACGAATTAAATATATTGTTTTAATAAATCAACACGGACTAGTGTTAATCATTGTTGGGATACGTCAAACTTATTTAGATGTAGTTTCATTGTGACTAAAAGTTAACTGATTCCATGTTATTCTTGATTTAAATCGACAGAACAGCTGGAAAGGATAGTAGGTCCTTATTTGTTCAGTATGTTGTCAATGTTATAAGTTATCGATAAAACACATTTGTAATGGAATATAAGCAACGAAGTACACGAAAT
Organism: Ridgeia piscesae; assembly: GCA_025642075.2. Taxonomy (NCBI): domain Eukaryota; kingdom Metazoa; phylum Annelida; class Polychaeta; order Sabellida; family Siboglinidae; genus Ridgeia; species Ridgeia piscesae. The sequence continues at coordinate 29,432 of JAODUO010002343.1, forward strand.
AATAACGCGATTAATGCATATATTATAAGCAGCTTTAAATTGATAACAGAATCCCTTTATGAATACCATTTGACAATCAAAATACGAATTGCAACAACGATCACCACTAAACATGCATTATGCTGTCACGGTAAACAATCTGCATATGCAAACCATAAAGTGAGCACTGTTAACAACAAACAGTTAAAAATCAACCAGTAACACCACCTAAAATGTGTCATGGATACAAATAACGATCCCTTATACAACGCACACAATGACGAATGCATTGGCATATAATAAGTATATGACAAATAGTGTCAAGAAAACCTGTTGTCGACTCATGAGACAATTCTATTAACAATGCACACAAGGAACGAATCTTCACAATGAAGGTCACATGACCAACATTAATGAGTAGCATACAAGCATACATTCTTTTGCCAAACGCCTATCCGTATTTATCCAGACGCAGGGATTTAGTTTAGGAGTAAATGACATTGCAATGCATTATATAGTTATATTTAATTAAAGCATTGTCTCCATATAACATGACTAAAACAAAGACTTCATATTTGACTGGTATTGTGTCATAATGTTAAGACATTTACGTCAGTGATTACAATAAGCCTACACTACTATGCTAGTAATAATAGATTAATAATTTCTAGATTTTGCAACACACAAGTGCGAAAAGGAATCTGCATTAATGGTTTCTCTTTGAAAGTAACCGCCTACTTAAGCAGCTCACATAATCAAAATGATTGAGTACAAATGGCAACAACAACTGACACAGCAACAGCCAGAACAACCACACACGTTGCTGTTAAAACACAATTATCTAAATAAGTACAGCACACATCTGCTTCATTGGTGATCGTAATCAACGGCAAACCTTACTAGTTTGGTACATACAGATTTTGCAAACACTTCAGGTTGCTTAACCATTCAAAGGTTGTACCTGCAACAAGAGTTGAACACACAGGTTTCCGCTACACAGGAGTCTGCGTAAGGAGAAAGCGGCGCCCTACTAACAAACCAATCACAACAACACGCACACTTCACTCGGTGTAGCGGAATTCCTAAATTAGCTAAATGACCTGCTGTCTGTACTAGACAAACACGGCAACTCATAATTCACAAGTCATAAGATCAGAAAACGAATTATTCCAAAGAACCGACCATGATCCCAGATGAGTGTACACTTGCTTAAAACAGAAACAAAAACTAGGACACATTAAAAAAACTAGTGTTTCAAACAAAAAGCATGTTATCTTTAAAAGATAAG
>JAODUO010002344.1:0-28849 GCA_025642075.2 Ridgeia piscesae
ATCGTTGGTGATTAAATATCCGCTAATATCGTTTGACAGCTCCATACTTAAAACTGACGTCGCCGACGTTTCTGCGGATCTTGACCCAGTATATACGGTGAGAAACATCCTATTCGAAGCAACGTTCTTCGAACGGATGTCCTTCTTCGAAGTTCGCGTATCTTACAACATTGTGTTTACAACGGCGATAGCATTGACGCACGCAATCGGACACGTGACTTTAAGGCCGGTTCTGCGTGCTGAGTGGTCAGACCACGGTCAGACAACAGGAAGAGGCGCATCATGGACGCCTCTATGAAGCCGATGATTTCAGTAAAATTATCCACTTTGGAATTATTTTACTAATAAACCACTGACGTTAAAAATGTGATTACCGTTCAGAATGGTTGCTTTGTATTAGCTCTTTCACGTGCATAGCACTTAATATTTCCCTTTTGGTTCCCTTTAACGGTAAGTCCGGTAAACAAAACAAGTCTGCTATAACACGGCTTCTAGTGTTACGGACAGTTTCGAAGTGGAACACGTTGCACTTTACTCCCTGGCAAAGTGTGTGCATTCGTACATCGTATTGATTCTTGAGGAATTTTCAGCCACGTTATGATTACTAATGTAAGAAGAGCATATTTTGCACTTACGTCCACAACTGTCTAAATAACCACGTACTAATTAACTGTAGTCCAGATGAATGAATTGATGCAACGTAGATTGAAAGGAATTATTTATTTGCAATAGCATCATACATAAAATTATACATATTAAAACATTTTAATACCAAATAACTAAATAAAAAAACATTATCTCTGAAAATAAATAAATAAAATAAAATAAAAATAATAACAATGAATTTATAATATACATTAATTAACGTACATGTATGAATACATATATATGAATTGGTATTAAAGTAATTTATAAAATAATTAATGTTCAACTTAGGCGTAAATCGCCATCGCAAGATAACTGTCAATTTTTTATTTTTAAATATCTACACTCCCGGCATTAATACAATCGTGACTTAATTTATTCCATTCATTAATCATTAATTCCCGTGGGACGACCCTAGCTGATCAACGACATCGGTTCCTGTCGCCAAAATCCCACAAACTCGCCTCTGCAAAACTAGAATTACTGCTAACAAATTACTACGGGAACATTGCCGCTTTATTTTTCGAAAAAGAATTTCGATAAACATACGTGCTTCTTTTGACGGTCTGGTTAATATAAACCCTGGATGATAAAGAGGATGTCAGATTTGCAGCCACAGTGGAATGTTGTCATATATCGAGTTGCTTCACCACATCACACTGATCGTTCCGCGCTTAGATGCACAGTGTAAGAACGTATACTTGCCAAGTTATTTTGAATGGGTCACCTAAGGTATTATCTCTCTCTCTCTCTCTCTCTTTTACTCATTCACTCATTCACTCATTCACTCATTCACTCATTCACTCATTCACTCATTCACTCATCACCCACTCATTATCACTATTTGTGTGTTTGTCTGTCTGTCTGTCTGTCTGTCTGTCTGTCTGTCTGTCTGTCTGTCTGTCTGTCTGTCTGTCTGTCTGTCTGTTTGCATGTCTGCCCGCCCGCCCGCCCGCCCGACAGCCAGCCCACCCGACCGCCAGCTCACTCACTCACTCACTCACTCACTCACTCACTCACTCACTCACTCACTCACTCATTATCACTGTCTGTATGTCTATTAGTCTGTTTGTTTGTCTGTGTTGTCTGTCTGTATGTATATTTATATGTATATCTTTATGTCTGTCTGTCTCTCGAGGTTGTATGTGTGTATGTATGTATGTATGTATGTATGTATGTATGTATGTATGTATGTATGTATGTATGTATGTATGTATGTATGTATGTATGTATGTATGTATGTGTGTATGTATGTATGTATGTATGTATGTATGTATGTATGTGTGATGTATGTATGTATGTATGTATGTATGTATATATGTATGTATGTATGTATATCTACGCACAAAATCCGTACCAATCACGATATTTGCTCTTTAATGACTTTATTACATTAACCAATTTAATCGATGCATTACTTTCAATGATATTTATTTAAATTTTCTATCTTCGATGATTGGCAAGGATAATTCAATGAAAACTCCTTCCAATCTAGACGGTTTATTACCTAGTGTCTTTAAACATGTTGGCAACATATGTTTTTGTACAATAAATCGTATTTTATTGAATTTTATTATCCCCATATTTCGCTACATAAGTTGAACGGCATGGCCTATCTTTCCGACAACAACCGCTATTTATTTTGGTATGACCTTTTTATTCCATATTTTAATGAACGGCTTTTGTATAGTGATTTCTCCTAATTAAAGATGCGATTTTAATACGTGTTAAAATATTCAGTAAAATATTTTCATTATCTAAATATAGTTTATTCTGTTGATGGCATGCTTAGCAAGTCAGATAACCGAATGTTGGGTCATAGCCAAAAACAACAACCCCTCTTTCACGTGATATTACTTGCGGTAAACTCAATTTGAAGCTGCGTGTGACTCAGAGTCACATGTTTGACGTAGTTTCAGTTTCTCTTGGCAGTGACACTCGCGTGAGCTGTCGTTATTACCGCAGTAGTATAAGACGGCAGCCACGAGTTAGCACCGAACGAACCACTGCTGAAGAACCGGATCTGTTGAAGATTGGAGCGGTCCTGGCATTTACTACAGTGAGTTTGGAAAGAACAGGGATGTTATTGGGGGAGAGTTGGAGAGAAGGAGCGGGAAAGAGAGGAATAGCGAAAGATAGACAGCACGAGAGGGGAGGAAGAGAACGAAGTGTGCGTCTGAGCATGCGTGCGTGTGTACATGCATGTTATATTTGCATGTGTGTGTGTTGTGCTAGCGAGTCTGTTGGTAACGTTTTGTGGGCTTACGTGTTTGCGCATGTCTGTTGGTTTGTGTACGTGCATGCTTTCGCGTGTGCTACATTGTTCTCTCCTACATTTTTCAACAAGTAAGGTTTCGTTCATGTGCAACGATTCCAGAATAAAGTGCACAGTATGAACACCTTATTAGTAGGGAATACCGCTGTCGATTATCATACGGGACAGTTGTTGGCAGTGCATCCAGTGTTTTCCCTACATAATGTTGGCAGTAGGGTTCGTCAGTATTTACAGAGATGAACCCTCGGTTGTAGACTGAACATTGATGCGATACGTACATTTTCTCGTTTGTTTTCTTAACAAATATTTACAAGTTGAAGAGAGGTTGAAAAACAAAGCGAAGTGCTGACTGACAAACGAAATAAAATAGTTTACCGTCACCGCGAAAAATAGGCAAAAGGAAAAGCACATACCGACAACCTTCCTCGCTCGAGAGCGAATACGATGACAATGTCGTTGCCTGACATGTTTGTTCCTTAACGTACCATTGTCGACGTAAACTGCAAAGCCAGTAGTAAAAACTGTTTGATCGAATAACCTGATGTTTGACCTCTTCTGTTGAAATTTGTTCGGATCTATGCTTTTACAAATATTAATATAAACAAACCATTTACCACAACGCTTGGGAAATACATAATTACGACAGTGTCATTGTTGTTGCGAATAAAGTATCACTATAAAACGTGTTTGATTTATATTGCTTTGCAAATTTATAAACAAAAGTAGTGTGAACAAGGGTTTTAAAAATTGAACCAGCCTAGGATGGAAATGGCATTGTAAAAAATCTTCAGCCACCGAGCCAATAAGAATGAAACGTAATAATTCACCCACGTCAACTATTATTCTAGTGATTCTTCGTATTTATACAACGTTTCATTCTCAACCTAAATACAATATATTTGCTGTGTATATGCATGTTTACTACATGACATAGATTTTCTCCTCTGGGTTATATTCGATACAGACACTCTGAAAACAGAATTGTATTCGTCTGAAAACGTAATATAAGTGTTTCTTCCTCTATGGTGGTTAGTGTTTGTATTGCATCAGGATAACACATAACAACTCATCATGATTCTCGTTCAGACCCAAAAGCTAACTTTATGGACATGTTCCAAAATACAGAATATGTATAGCAAGCTATATTCGTGATACTGGCTATGTCAGTGAGAAAGTCACGACACCACGTGATCACCTAGTTCATTAATCTCTCCTGTCAACAAAAATCGTTGCAGAGACTGGCGTAATATTGAATATATACTAAGCATGTCTTTATCTGCATGTTTTAATTGTTGTCAGATGTTACGTACAATATTAGACATTGTGTACACAAGGAATAGGGATTTTGCTAATGCCCTGTTTTTACTTCCTTTAACGGAGCAGACACAGCAGTCATGTCGCCAACTGTGTGGTCTCTGCTGACGATGTGCGTCGTGGCGTGGGTCATACACCGAGAACCAGTCGTGTCACAGTGTACATCGAAACACTGTCACGACGGCGACCGCGACGTGGGTACGTTGGAGGCCTTAGTGGACCGACTCCAGGAAACCGTCGAACGACAACAAGATTCAATGAAACAGCTAGAGCAGCAGACCCATGAGCTACATACGCAACTGGTAACTCTCACAGAGCAGCAACAGAAAGACATGACAACACTCAAAGAGACCGTGGAACAGCAACAACAGCAGAACCATGAGCTACACACGAAACTGGTAAATCTCACAGAACAGCAACAGAAAGAAATGACAACACTCAAAGAGACCGTGGAACAGCAACAACAGCAGAACCATGAGCAACACACACAACTGGCTACTCTCACAGAACAGCAACAGAAAGAAATGACAACACTCAAAGAGACCGTGGAACAGCAACAACAGCAGAACCATGAGCAATACACGCAACTGGCAAATCTCACAGAACAGCAACAGAAAGAAATGACAACACTCAAAGAGACCGTGGAACAGCAACAACAGCAGAACCATGAGCAACACACGCAACTGGCAAATCTCACAGAACAGCAACAGAAAGAAATGACAACACTCAAAGAGACCGTGGAACAGCAACAACAGCAGAACCATGAGCAACACACGCAAATGACAAATTTCACAGAACAGCAACAGAAAGAAATGACAACACTCAAAGAGATCGTGGAACAGCAACAACAGCAGAACCATGAGCAACACAAGCAACTGACAACTCTCACAGAACAGCAACAGACAGAAATGACAACACTCAAAGAGACCGTGGAACAGCAACAAAAACAGCTGATGAGATTCGAAGATATTCTGGAAAAACACAAACAGAGTATGTATTGTTTAGCTATTCCTGGGGCCCATATCAATAACGTTGTTACGGGGTCTTAGACCTAATAACACCACAGCGCCTCATTTTCATAGTTATATATAATATATCCTTGTATTAACATAAGTTATTAATAAAAATTAGTCATTACGTGCACTGAGAAGGATATTTCCGTTACCCTGTCAGCCACCAGTGTGCTTATCGCTTTCGACATATGTGGTATCATTATTCTAGTTGAATGACATACACCTTTTTACGCCAAAGGCTAGGAATTGAAAGACGTACACAGGCTGTACTTTGTCACTATGAATCAGGCAGTTTCTTACACTCTTAATTTGCCCGGTTCAGGGACTTGGTCCCCTTGCCTCCGTCCGGCTACGCCACTGACTTCCGCACAGTAGGTAGTGGTTTCGAAAATGGATGCCAAACAAGTGGTGCCGTCGTGCGCACTTATATCACATATTAATATTAACGAAGTAAATATAATGGCACTGGCGTCTTCCACAATATATATATATATATATATATATATATATATATATATATATATATATATATATATATATATATAAATACCCCGTTACCCTCCCCCCGTTTGTTCCCTTTGCTATATAGATTAATGTTGATTTTTTAAGAACACGAACGCTCTATTAAAATGAATGAAGTCAGACAAGATACATAATAATAATAATAGTTTATTTCACTCTCTCTGGGTAATCAAAAAGATTGAAATGAGTACATAAAACATGCAAAGTATATTTATTAAAATAGACTCAAATAATATATAATTTAAGACATTAGCGTAAATATAAATTATGCTGTAGACAATATACGATATGTATCAAAAAAACTAATTAAATTAATTTAAGACATTAAAACATAGTCCATACATGCAATTCAATGGTCTCAGCTTCTAAATAGGACATAAATACAGGAACCTGCATACTATCGATGTCATGATATGTTGTGATAAAGTGACTCTTTATAACATAACATGTGAAATTACCATTTGAAATGTTAATCGTTGAAACAAAGCAAAGCCATTTTGCATACAACTGACACCTCTTATTTCGTTGATAATTTGTTTGATTTTTAATCACTTGAACTGAAATTGTGCGTAGCACCTGTATGTCTATATATTTATTGGTATCAAAGAGTATTTAGCCTACAAAATAGTTTGATATTTTGAGATACTTTTTTCAGAGTGTTATTCATCTGATAATGGGTCTGTCGGGTTGGGTGTCTGTCCTTCATGGTCAACTGTCTGTCTGTCTATCGGTGGGTCGGTGGTTTGGTTGTTTGGTCCGTCATTCCGTCGGACTGTTATACTGTCCGTCCGTCCGTCCGTCCGTCCGTCCGTCCGTCCGTCCGTCCGTCCGTCCGTCCGTCCGTCCGTCCGTCCGTCCGTCCGTCCGTCCGTCCGTCCGTCCGTCCGTCCGTCCGTCCGTCCGTCCGTCCGTCCGTCCGTCCGTCCGCCGTCCCGCCGCCCGCCCGCCCGCCCGCCCGCCCGCCCGCCCGCCCGCCCGCCCGCCCGCCCGCCCGCGTCCGTCCGTCCGTCCGTCCGTCCGTCCGTCCGTCCGTCCGTCCGTCCGTCCGTCCGTCCGTCCGTCCGTCCGTCCGTCCGTCCGTCCGTCCGTCCGTCCGTCCGTCCGTCCGTCCGTCCGTCCGTCCGTCCGTCCGTCCGTCCGTCCGTCCGTCCGTCCGTCCGTAGTGATGAGTGCACTGAATAATCTGACAACGCTCGTCTTTCCGTCGATCAGTGATTATTGCACTGAATAATGACAACATAACTACACTCTTAATTTGCCCGGTTCAGGGACTTGGTCCCCTTGCCTCCGTCCGGCTACGCCACTGACTTCCGCACAGTAGGTAGTGGTTTCGAAAATGGATGCCAAACAAGTGGTGCCGTCGTGCGCACTTATATCACATATTAATATTAACGAAGTAAATATAATGGCACTGGCCTGCTTCCACAATATATATATATATATATATATATATATATATATATATATGTATATATTATTATATATATATATATATATAAATACACCTCGTTACTCCCGTTTGATTCCTTTGCTATATAGATTAATGATTGATATTTATTAAATACCAACTCTATAAAACTTGAATGATAGTCAGACAGATACATAATAATAATATAGTTTATTTGCACTCTCTACTGGGTAAATAAAAAGTTGACAATGATACATAATAACATGCAAAGTTATATTTATCTAAAATAACTGGCAATTATGTAATTCTAAACATAGCGTAAATATAAATGATGCTTGACATATAGATATGTATCAAAAGACTAATTAAATATTAAACATAAAACATAGTCATAATAATTAAGCATAGTTCTAAATGGAATAAATAAGGCCTGCATACTACAAATCTGATATGTTTATAAATACTTAAACTAAATGTGAAATTACCATTTAATGTTAATGTTAAACAAAGCAAAGCCATTTTGCATACAATGACATTTTTTCGTGATAATTTGTTTGATTTTTAATCACTTGAACTGAAATTGTGCGTAGCACCTGTATGTCTATATATTTATTGGTATCAAAGAGTATTTAGCCTACAAAATAGTTTGATATTTTGAGATACTTTTTTCAGAGTGTTATTCATCTGATAATGGGTCTGTCGGGTTGGGTGTCTGTCCTTCATGGTCAACTGTCCGTCTGTCTATCGGTGGGTCGGTGGTTTGGTTGTTTGGTCCGTCATTCCGTCGGACTGTTATACTGTCCGTCCGTCCGTCCGTCCGTCCGTCCGTCCGTCCGTCCGTCCGTCCGTCCGTCCGTCCGTCCGTCCGTCCGTCCGTCCGTCCGTCCGTCCGTCCGTCCGTCCGTCCGTCCGTCCGTCCGTCCGTCCGTCCGTCCGTCCGTCCGTCCGTCCGTCCGTCCGCCCGCCCGCCCGCCCGCCCGCCCGCCCGCCCGCCCGCCCGCCCGCCCGCCCGCCCGCCCGCCCGCCCGCCCGTCCGCCCGCCCGCCCGCCCGCCCGCCCGCCCGCCCGCCCGCCCGCCCGCCCGCCCGCCCGCCCGCCCGCCCGCCCGCCCGCCGCCCGCCCGCCCGCCCGCCCGCCCGCCCGCCCGCCCGCCCGCCCGCCCGCCCGCCCGCCCGCCCGCCCGCCCGCCCGTCCGCCCGCCCGCCCGTCCGTCCGTCCGTCCGTCCGTCCGTCCGTCCGTAGTGATGAGTGCACTGAATAATCTGACAACGCTCGTCTTTCCGTCGATCAGTGATTATTGCACTGAATAATGACAACATAACTACACCTCTTTAATGCTTTCAGAGTTACGGGATCTGGCGGAGTTCAGCGTACTTGGCGCCCATGACTGCGCTGACCTGCAGAGTATTGGCATATCGACAAGTGGCGTGTACAACATCAGTGTGGCGGGTAAAACCGTTCAGATTTGGTGTGACATGACATCAGATGGAGCTTGGTTGGTAAGTGTTATTTGCAGGTTAACGTTTAAATCTGGGTACCACGAAATTAATATACCGCTTTGTGCTCCGTGTTCTCGTTTTGGTCACTGCACATTTTACTAAAACTCGTTCGCAATTTGTAGATTCAGTAACAATTGGTTTAAGCTATGCAGCTTATCTCATTAGCATGCAAGCGATATATTCTTAAATAAAAAGTAAATATAAAAACACAATAGTACTAGTATACAAGTAATGCTTAATATACCATTTATTTCCTTTAGGTGTTTTTTTAGAAATACAATTGTAATGTACGTAACAATATATAGTGTTACTGATTGTTAGTATCTGTCATTGGCGATTAGGTATGAATGTGGCGTAAAGACATTCAACATCAACTAATTATTTAGAAAAGGCACATATTTGTCGTCACATTAATCTGAAAACGTGGCTAAACTTGCATATCCCTTCTCGTTAAATATGTGCTTTGCGGATATCCTTGTTTATTAACTACTTTATATTCCTTGGAAATTGTATCAAAGAAACACACTGAAGGCAATTGTCCCACATCTCTACTGTCCCAGGTCCTACCATAGGTAAATGTCCCATGTCCTATCATAGGTAAATGTCCCATGTCCTATCATAGGTAAATGTCCCATGTTCCATCAGCGTGTCTCATTAGCATGCAAGCGATATAGATATCAAGACATTGACCTTAAAGCGGCGTTTCTAGGGTAATATACATAATAAAAAATTAATAAAAAAACACAATAGTACTAGTATATTAGTAACGCTTAATATACCATTTATTCATTTAGGTGTTTTTTTAGGAATACAATTGTAATGCTCATAAAAGTATTTAGTGGTACTGATTGTTATTTTACTATCACTAGCGATAAGGTATGAATGTGGCGTAAATACATTCAACATACATTAATTATTTATAAAAGGCACATATTCGTCGTTACATTAATCTGAAAACATGGCTAGACTTGCATATCCTTTCGCGCATCTGGCTATTGTGTGTGAGCAACGTGACACATTGTTTCTCCAACTCTGGGAAGTAGAACATTCTGTCAATCCAATATGTCCCTAAAAATATTGATCTTATCCACAGTATAAAATAACTCGTGAAATAAATAATTAAATATGTACTTTTCGGGTATCATTGTTTATTAACTACTTTATATTCCTTGGAAATTTGATCAAAGAAACACACTGAGGGCAATTGTCCTCTACTGTCCCGTGTCCTACCATAGGTGAATGTCCCATGTTCCATGAGCGGTCATTGTTCCAGTAGTAGCAGCAGTAACTGACGTGAACAGGCCGCGGTCTGTTGTGTTGGACAGCGCAGATCACTCGCTCAGATTGACACAGATACGACGACATCCGAAATCATAACTACATGTTCATAAGTTGCGCGTGTGTGCGCGTGCGTGTATGCCTTCTTGCGTGCGTCTTTATGTGATCGTCCAACATAAACATTTGCAAAAATACATGACATCAACACAAAAGTACTTGTAGATAACATATCACGTTGCATCCGGCCAAGGCTGTAATCACACCGTTCCATGTTGGATATTGGCCATCTTTGCCCCGGAATTGGAAAAAAACAAGGTTGTCTTTGACTCGTGTGTGAACGCGCGTGTACGTGAGCCATATGACATACTGCATTTGTAGAAAACATACAAAGTATAACATGTGACTGTTTTGTAGAGCTACAAGGACGGATTTGGCGCTTAGATACGCTGATGTATACATATTGTATGTATAAACGGTAGGATAGATTACTATTAGGATTACATCTAATATGAAAGGAACAGACGTCATCCCCTTAATATAGGTTTGTTAATAACAATTGTTTGTTTTATGTGACGACATTTTTCAGTGGCCTCTGTGGTTCAAAGAGTTCACGGCCTCACAATAAATCGGTTTACGTTCAAAGTCAAAGATAGTCACAAATCCGTCGTATTTACTCCTGAAATGTAGTCAAATGAGTTACACGTGTGAAATAATGTTTTGCGTTATGTGAAATAAATTGTTGGTGCATTGTTTTATGATCCCTATGTCACTAGCAAAAGCAAAATGCAAATACAATTATGTTTGAATTGTTGAGTAGTTTCATGATATCTTACGTCGGTGACCGTGGCAGGTGATCCAACGTCGTGTCGACAACACCACCGACTTCTACCAGGGCTGGAAGAGGTACCGGGACGGATTTGGCGACCTTGCGAGGAACTTCTGGCTTGGTGGGTCAACGCAATTAACTTCGTATTCTTGTAACTGAGGTATTCCCAGTGTGTTTGACTTGACTTGCCTTTGAGAACCTCCTGCACACCAACATGCTCATTTGGTTAATGAGAATAAGCCGACTGCCATACACAAAGAAGAATAAGCTCATCAGGATAATTCACAATTATTATTAACAAGTAACATAAAGCAATATAACAATCATAAACACCCGACCCAGGACAATTATACTATGGACACATTAGCAAAATGAATTACTCATACTCTCTATACAGCAAAAGACAGCCACATTAAGTCTTGTTTAACCTGAACGTTAAACTATGTAATGGTTGTTTAGAAACAACACAACTGTGACATAAAAACCATAACATATTTTACCAAAAAATATTTGCAAAATTCACAGTTGCATTTAAGTTAAGATAAAACGGGCGAAAATTATATTTCATCATATTTGTGATTACGCAAAATAACAAGACACGGGTGCTGGTTTGGAAGCTAATACTGATGGCCATCGGGTAAATGGTGTGCATAAGCAATACGCAAATATCCCGTGTTTTTCTCCAGGGAACGACAACCTGCACGCCGTCACTGCACAAAAGAAGTACACTCTAAAAGTCGACTTGGCTGATTTTAAAGGCCGAGCCAGATTCGCGGAATACACGGAGTTCGCAGTTGCCAACGAAGACAACAAGTACAGGTTGACCGTGGGACCTTTCAACGGCACAGCGGGGGATTACGATGCACATTTTACATTATACTGTTCCTATTACTAGCCTTAACTTGCGTAAGGGCACTTTTTCTGAAGTAATTATGGACAGCCTTTGATCAGTCTAAAGCAATATAGTTTGCCCTCCTTTGAACTCGATCTAGTTTACCGAAGACTTTCGTATTATATGGCCTCCGTGCCGGAATGCAATATTCCAAGTGTGGCCTAACTATTGCCATGTACAATGGTATGATTAATGTATTCGCCATATATGTAATGTTCCTTCTAATTAGCCCTAATATTTGGTTGCCCTTTGCAACAGCAAGTCCAAATTGCTCCGAAGCTGTCATGTCGGCACTAACTGTAACACCTAGAATTTTTCTTTTACACTTGTGCCTAATTACAGTATTGCCCATAAAGTATTCTTTGTTCACATTACCATGTCCAATTTGGATGCAGTTACATTTACCAAAATTAAATAACATCTGCCATTTTTCAGACGATTTGACTAAATTGGTTAGGTCATCTTGTAAAGTTCCTTTATCTGCATCAATGTGTACAGTTCTCAACACGTTTGTGTCGTCTGCAATTTTAAGTAGTTTACTTGATAAGTTATCATCCAAATAATAAATTGTTATCAAATATAATATGGGTCCCAACACCGATCCATGTGAAACTCCATTTCAAAACTGGTTTCCAGTTTGATATCTCCTTCTCTACTATTCCTCTCTGTCTTCTGTCTGTCAATCATGCTTGTATCCAACCAACTGATCATAGTTTGTTTCCCCTATACCATAGGCTTTTAATTTAAAGGGCAAAAAAAGGCACTGGTTTGGCATTATGCACCTAAAAGAGTTTACACAAACTAACCATTTGCATCTACAATCAAATGTTTCGCATTAGTAATTTCCTCAGAAAGTGGTGTTAAAGTGGGTAAATCTGGCTAAATCATCGACAGCATGAACAGGCCCATCTTGTTCGATACAACCAATCAAAATCCAGCTTCTATCTGCATTTTGGAAAAGTAATACGTCACGGTGCCGTCTGTTGGTTCAGCTGTCATAACAGAGAGCCAAGCGGTTCGTTAAAAGTGCCTTACGTCGATTTACAACGAAATCGCGACAGCAATATGCCACACTGTTCCTCATACGCTTGTAGTATCAGTACAGTGAAAGACAGTATCAGTAAGATGTCTTCTTGTTAACCTTTGAATCGAGCAGAACTGAAACAGGGGTTCAGTGGTTTCGTTGCCGTTGGGACAGTCACAGACACAGCGCGGATGCTAGACGACCCGATTTGATTGACCTAACCACGAAAACGACCACCAACAGCCGCCAAACTTCTCCTCACATATCTTACATACATATGCATACACTATGTTATAAAATAAAATCTCTTGCATTCCTCTAACGAAGAAACATCACATACCAAACACGCAGTTCTCGACTACAACTTCTTCGGCCGCCCAGCGGTACCGTAAAATCGCTATAAAAACTTAGCTTTACACAAAATACCGCTAGACGGCACGTTTCTGCGTGCGATTTTTTATATAAATGTTACTTAATGCATTCGCACGCGCGAATAATATTATATTATAAAATAATATTATAATAATAAAAATTATTATCATTACTATGATTTGCAGGAAATTACAAATGTTATTATAATATAATAATATTTTATTTATATAGCGCCACGTCCATAATTGTTTGTGGCGCTTCACAATATCATGCTATTAAAATACAATAAAAAACTACCCACAGATAATATTTAAAAATAAATAATTAAAATACATGTCTATATAATTTAAAGTGACCTATCAGTCATAAATAAACATACAAATTCCATAACAACAATTGTGATAAATGAATGTAAAGGTATGGTTAATAGTAATAATTAATTAAAATAGTAAAATAAGTACGACGTAACAATAATTTTCATTCAGCACATACACAACCATTATGCATAGGAAAATATTACTGAAGCTATTTGTTCTACCTATGAATGATATTTCCACCACCAGATATGTAATAATAATTATTTTTTGGACAAGACACTATTAATTATCGAAACAATAATTCACAACAATTTAAACAGGAATATGAATATATGGGAAATATATGGTGGTAGAAAAAGAAGGTTTTGGTGCATTTAAAAATATTAATATTAATATGTTACTGTTTTAGTTATTATTTTTAAAACATCGCTTATGTAATATAAGCTTGCATACTCGTAGACACTTGTATTTAACAATAAATATTACCTGTGGGTAGCATTCTTCTTATTGCATATACTTTAATAACAGTATGTTGTGAAGCGCCACAAACGGTTATGGATTTGGCGCTAAATAAAAGAAACTATTAAAATTATAAATTTGTATATTAAATTGTCACTTTTTGTCAACTCTGTTAGGCCCATGTCACCAAAGTGTTACCTTTCTTTGCCGTTTTAAATTTTCTGCAGACCATAGTGATGCTGCTAATTATTATTATATTATTTATAATTAATTAAATTAATTCGCGCGTGCGAATGCAGTAAGGTTTATAAACATTCGCGCTCACAAACGCGCCATCTAGCGGTATTTTGAGTAAAGCTACTTATAATAGCGAGTTTACGGTAGTCGAAGTTGTCGAGTTGCCGTCCGTCAAGATTTGTGCGTTTCTTTGTGAATTTTCGTCGTTAGAGGAATACAAGTATTTTGTTGTTGTAATGTAGTGTATGATATATATATATATATATATATATATATATATATATATATATATATATATATATATATATATATATGTAAGAAATGTGAGAAGTTTGGCGGCTGTTGGCGGTCGTTTTCGTGGTTAGGTCAGAAAGTAACAGATAATAATACGCATGCACAGTTCACGCCGTCCAAGTCCAAGACGACTTAGCTACGTCATTTTGTTTCTAAAATGGCGTAGTCTATAGACTCTCAGTGGCTATATGTTCTACATTTTTTTTCTGGTAAACCACTGACGTTAAAAATATGAAAATTGTTGGAATTTGTTACTTTTTATTAATTCTGTTAACCCCCATATGATCAAAACATTGACTTTTGTTTCCCTTTAATTAACAGTCTTTGATGTGGCACTTTATTGAATGCTTTCTGAAAATCTAAGTATACTACATCCACCGGTGAACCACCATCTACCCACATAGTAATATATTATAAAAACATAAGAGATTGGTTAGGCAAGACCTAGCTTTTAGGAACCCATGTTGAGATTCAGTTATTAATTTGTTTTTTTACAAGAAAATATATCATGTGGTCTCTAATAAATGTTTCTAATAATTTGCATAATACTGATGTTAAGCTCATTGGTCTATAATGTTCTTTCTGACATCTCGATCCCTTTTTGAATAATGGCGTAACATTTGCTTCCTTCCATTCTGATGGAACACTTACCTATTTAAGTGACATATTACAAATTTAGCAAGTGGTATACTGATTTTGTCTACAATTTCCTTAAGTAGTTTTGATGGTATTCCATCAAATCCAGGTGATTTGTTTTCTTTCATCATCTATTTTTGGGATGTATTTTCAGGAGTTATAAACAAATGCCCTACATTATTTGAATCATCACCCTAAAATTATTTCCTAGCAGGTAACTGCAGTGAACTTATATCTTCTTTAATGAACACTTAGCTGAATTATTCATTAAGATCCGCTGCCAATTGAAACCCATCAGATATTACATTACCTGCGCTGTTTTCTAATGGTCCTACCTTATCTCGAACATTCTGTTTACTCCTAACATAAGCGTAGAAACTCTTACTATCATTGTTTATGTCATTCGCAATGTTTTTGCTCAAAACACTGTTTCGATTTTCTCATTGTAGCTGTAGGTAGGTGAAGGGCCTTTTTGTAAATGTCATAGTCGTCTATATTTCCAGTGTTTCTCTATATTCTCCACATTATTTATTTGTAGGCAATCTTTCGCATAGCTTTCTTTGACAGGTGTTTCTTCCTAGATAGTTTCCCTTGATTTTTTATGGGAAGAAATGTTTCAATAATGCCCTCAATCTCATCTTTCAAAATTATCCAACATCCTGTTGTTGTCTTTACCTTCATTAAGTCAGTCCAAATTATACTTGCTAAGTAGGATCTCATTTGTTTATATTTGCCTTTGTTGAAATTTCTCCTCCATCGCTTTTTGCCAGTAATCTCTGTTTGTATTTGTATACTAAAATGGATCTGATTATGGTCGCTATATCCCAAAGGCTCACATATTTTGATATTATCAACTAATTCGTTTTGAGAGGAGAATACTAAATCCAACACATTTCCACCTCTAGTTGGTTCTAAAACATGTGTAAGGACACAGTCCTGTATTAGAAGTAAAAACTGCTGGTCATCTTTTCCAACACTCTCTAGTGATTTCCACTGAATAGGACCATTATTAAAATCACCCATTATAACATATCCCCTTTCACTAACTTCCTTTATGGCATTGTGGAATTTTTCCTCATCCTCATGTCGTATGTTAGGTAAACGATAAATTAGCCCTATCGTTAATGCTGAACTTTTTGTGGCTATATTGCACCAATTTGATTCTTCGCATTCTGCTTCCTTTTCCATCTGTATTTCATATTCTTTGATATAATCCTTAATATACACAATGACCCCATCACCCCTTCTCTCTTGTCTGTCTTTTCGAAATATTACATAACATGAGAGGATTTGTTCGGCATCAACCATGTATTTATGTGCCCAAGATTCTGTGATGCACATTATATCGGGTTCTGTATCCGTTATCATGAAATCTAGGTCACTTCTCTTACTTTATTATGCTTCTGGCATATAAACATATACATTTACGTAAATTTTTATTGATATTTTGGAATGTTTTCCTTTTAGATTTGTTTGTATGGTTTTCTTGAAGTGACTCTATGTATCCCCCCTGTGCACCTAGTCTAAAGACTCAACCGTGCTTGTGCCTTCATTTATGCACCTTATGAACTCACTCCCTAGAACTGCTGCTCTCTTTCCCGATAACGGTAGCCCGTCATTCATAACAAATATTCTTCCTACAAAGCTTGCCCCATGTCAACAAAGCCGATTCCTTCCCCCATACATACTTTCTGTAGTAATGTGTTGAATGCCATCCTTTTACAGTTCTTGTAGTATGTTCCCCTGCTACCCATTATCGGCAGTATTCCCGATAACACAATCTGCCCTACGCATACCCCTTTCAGTGAGCATACTAGTTTTCTGTACTTATCAATAATGGCTGTCGTACCTTCCTTCAAGGCATTATTTGTGACCACGTGCACAAGAGTTGATCCCCCGTGGCCATTACACATCACCAGTCCTACTGTTTCTGTGACATCCTCAATCGTTGCCCATGGTAGACATACCGTCACGTCATCCCCCTTGTTTATGATCTTGTCCAGCTTCCTGACAAAAGAATCCCACATGGCCACTTGCAGTTTCCTCTCTTTCCCCTTAGCTACTGCGTCTGCATAGTTCCTGCCTTCTACCAGTTGTTGCTCCTCATCAATATTAACAGCTACCGGTTCACCACTTGTATATCTGACCTTCTCCCCCCGTTCTCTACAGTCTTTCTGCATGTTGTTCTATCCCTACTGACCCGTTTACATTTCCTTTTTCGGACTCTTTTCCGTCGTTCCTCTCTATTTGTCTCATTCCCTTGTTCTTTCATACATGTCATTTTCGCACCCCTCAGTCTCCTTTGTTCAGTCTCTATTTCACAACTCTGCTTTTTCTGTGTCACAGTATTCCCAACAATCTCCCTATCATCATCTATGATATATATTTTCATGTTGAGTTTCTCCTCCATCTCCTTCAGCACAGCTGTCACCTTATTGTTGAAATTACCGAAAACGTCTCCAATAAGTTTTTTAAAATGGGAAAAAAATTATTTCAATATATTTCAATATATTTGATTCCATATGAAAGTATATATGTTGAACTTCTAGGAACAATCACTCTTCTCATCCAATCTATCCATGTTTTATTGCACCAACCTGTCAAACCATGATGATTTTCCGTCTTTTTCCCCGAATGTATTATGCGTTACCCGTCACCTTGTCTCGTAATACGTTTGCGTGGATATACTTATAAATAATAATTAATTATTGAAAAAAGCGATTCAGATTCAGGCTATTTTACGTATGAGATTTCATTTTTTGCAAAATGTGAGCTTGTTTGAAGATGCAGAAAAATGTGTAGTTGCAAAAGTTGTCCGTTTTCCAATAGCCACAATTATTAAATCAAGTAAGCCACGTAAATGCTTTTGGTATGATGTCTTGCATTGGGATCTTGTCTTCAACTGCATCAAACTATTCATCGTCTCGACCAAATATGTGGTAGCTGGCGTAGCTTTCCCAAAATGACGTCCGTGGATAACGTAGAATATAAACATTTCTGATTTGTATATGCGCAATATAAATACGTTTTACATATGCAATATAATGAAAACGTAATGAATTTCGGGGCTAATTAAATACATAATACATTGATATGATTGTTATTAAAATGGTTCAGACATGTGCGAAATACATACGTAATGAATGAAATTAAGCAACTAAATCGTGATAGGGTGTTTATTCAATCCTCAGCAATGATACAATGCAAAATATATTATATCACTTAACATTTATTTTGACTTCTGAAGCATTTATGGAATCATCAACCACTGAAATGTCTTGATGAAGTAGCGTAATTATCATGACAAATTAAAGTGTACACTGCAGCATGAGGATAACGTGAAATACATACGAATGTAATAATTTCCTATCATTGAATACAAGATTGGATAACCACCTATCAGTTCAGGTGAGATACGATCTCAGCATCTAATGGACATTGCCTGAATACATGTTGTGACCTGCCTGTTGGAGCAGGAGGGGCTAATGTTGCCAACTTGTCCTTACCACCAATCATCAGGACGTGGTCCTACTGTAACAATCCAAGACATTGCAAACATTTTATCAGCTGCCCGTTTCACAGCCCCACATCTCCCATCGTACGGTCCTTTACCACATTACCTTGCGCGGTTTCGAAATACTGCCATGATGCAGATAGGTCGAGCATGACCTCGTACAATTGACATCAGATTCACGATTGTGCTGTTCCTACACTGACTTGCTTGATTCAACCGACGATGACCTATATGATGCAACACTCCGCCAATACATCTGACAGCACCGCGAGGCTTTTGTGTTTCAAGTACACCGTTAACTCCCTTGTAGTGTATCACCTAGGACAAACTTCACTTGGTCCTTAGAGTAGTACACGCTGCTAATTTACTTCAGAAAATAGCACATGTAGATTTCGGTGAAATCTACTTGCAGGGTGCATTAGGTTTCTGCGAGAGTGTGTTTTAAGAATGGCAAGGTTCTCGTATTGAGTGCGGTTTGGAGGCATCCATCCATTCCAAGAAATCGTCTTTGAAGTGAACATGAATTTCGAAATAGTTTCCCATACACAAGTGTCGCTTTTTATGGTAGCATCTTTGTATGGGCGTTGATTTACAGCTTCTGTCAGTTCGCTCGGTGTATTCGCATCGGTCCCTGGAATTTTAGGCCTTCTTCTCTTTCTAGCTTCCGGGGTCAAGTCAACTGTTTTAACGTAGTACATATTGATTGTTTGCTGACTTTCGCGGCTTTTTACTTGAACTTTAAAACAACACAAGTACAATAGCACTGCAATCACTAAAGACAACAGGAAGACACAAAAGAGATATTACACGGTACAATGAAATAATAAATACTCAGAAAACATAGTCATGTGCATTCTACGTTATTTATTCCATTGGCCCCTGAAATGTAGTATTACGTAGCATGTGTCTGAATGTGTTGAAATGTTTCTGTTATGAATTCGCGTTTCGTTGACTTGATACTATTTGGGTTAATAACAACATTCCCTTTCAAATGTTACATATGTACGTGTGTATTTTACGATATCAATAAATGTTTACTATAATGTTTTATATGTCCTTTGTGCAATTGGGTAGCTATCATGTTGTTTTGCAGATTTCTGAAATAAAACAGCTGCAAGTGATAGCTTCATTTTGCATAAAAAGTAACAGAAGAGATGTAAGAGCAGGGCAGTTTCAAGTAGAAAGAACCTGGATCCGAGTCGCCACTGGTCAGTTCCACCATGTACTCAATTTCACGTCCTTTGGACGACCGCTGTCGGACGTCGCACGAGAGTAGCGCGAGATTCACAGCGAGATCCGCCGTCGACGATACGCAGTGTCACGAACTGAATCGAGACGGTCTGGAGCACGCCGAAAAAGCGTCTTCAACATGACACAACGGTCCGTCAGTGACACCGACATGCACTAACGATGTCCTGGGCGGCGGACGCTCCTCGCCCGTCGAGAGGACAACGGTGTAGTGTTGTCCTATAATAATAGTAGTACTAACAACAACAATAACTATAAGAGTAATAATAATAACGATAATACTACTAATAATAAAGGATTATGTATATAGCGCCGTAAATGAGGTTACCCTCTTTGAAGGCGCTATTACAAGACATAAAAATAGCACTAAACACATTCAACATTATAAAAAGTGGCATCAAATGTCCTATTGAATTAACATTAAGAGAATAAGTTATACTAAAAATACATTTAAAAGAAATATAAATGATATAATATACAAAACAAACGGCACAAAATAAAAAGTAAATAATAAATAAATAATAAAAATTATGATCGAGCGACAACATCAAATGAAAAACGAAAATCCAATTCCTTTTTCGTTTTCAAAAGTGAAGTAAGAAATTCGGAAAAGGAATTCGTTTTTCGTTTTCAAATTCGCGAACGAAAAACGAAAATCCATTCGATACGGTGGCACATGGGAAACCAATTAGGAGTCTCTATGATTGGTGTTATGTGACCGTAGCGACGGGCTTTGACCGCAACGCTGCAACGTTTTAGACTCTCTGCAACGTGTCCAGTAGTTTGTCGGGTGAACCGTAAAGGAGGTTATTTCCAAAATCCAGTCGCGAAATTATGAGGGAGTGAACTAGGTGTCCAGTGGCATGTTGTGTCAGGCAATCTCTGACCGACGTCGATGTAGGTGAAAGTAAGCTACCTGGCACAGTTTCGACACTTGCGACGTCATACTGAGTATGCTATCGAACATCATAGTTGACTTGAGGATGCTGTCACCCATGGCAAAACCAGTCAAGATGTGCCTGTCCTATCACCGGCAGAGGGCGCGAGTGCAGCTGTGGTGTTTGATTCAATGAACAGCCTCATAATCAAGAACACATATATATAGGTGTGTCGGACGAATTCTTTTAAAGTACGTTCATTTTGCAACATGAATTGTCGGGCGACGCAATGCCAGGCTGCTTGAATCCTAGCGTATGTTATTTAAAAGTCTTAATTCTAGAGTCGTCATTTTGGTCCTGCGTCTCGGTGCTGGACAATGACTTATACCGGGTTGAGTACTCGCGACAGTGGCGCCAAACAGTGGCTGTGATAATCTGATGTGCCGAAATGTTACTGTTGATAAATAGGCACACGCCGCTGTGTAATTCGGTGGGAACGTTCTGACGAATTTACAACAAAAACACGTCGCCTCGCCTAATTAGTGTGCTATGTTGTTTAACATTACTCATGTAGGCCTATGCGCATAGATGTAAGATATAACTAAATCACAACATGGAACACATGCTTTGTACCGTTCTAGTAGGACACATAAGGCTATAGAGTCACTAGACTTCCATATCGCGAAAATAAAACTGCATCCGTACGTAAACTGTGTTTAATCACAACAAACTCATCGTTTCCTTATCCTGTTTGAGAATATAACATGTGTGAAATCTTTGAATACAATATTCGTCATTATTATGTTTATAGATATTTATATATCCGCAAGCATGCTCTGCCAAGGAAGCAAGATTTTTTTGCAAATCATACAAAGTAAAACGCCTCTCGTCTTTACAACTGCCATTAAATGAGGAAACATAAGCGATATCGGCGTCAGCGTTCAAGTAAGTATTGATTTGTAAATAGGCCGTTTAGTTTCCCCTGATGTCTTAATCATGTTTTCTCTTTTTGCTGCTTAACTATTTTTGTGTATTCATTATTTACATGAGAAACATGTTACCGTATGACCAATGGAGCGAGGTAGATTCAAACTGTTATTTAACCTCGTTTATTTAGTATCAAATCGCATGGATATTCTCTATGGAATTCCGGAACACTTCGTAAGTGTCACTACGGACTTATATACATGACAAAAGAAGATCAATGATGCACATATGATGTGTTTGTGGAACGCTATGAATACCAGGCCATATGGGTGCTGTCACATTGATCTGCAAGACATGTTAGCGATGAGATCAACATTTGTAGTCAATACGTTACAAAAAGGTTTGTACCCAAATACACATAAATAAATAGTTTTCATACAAACTCATACCACTCATTTGTATGTAGATCTAGTTAGCACACCCGTAGAGCGCAATGGCTCAGGGGTAGAACTTCGGACTCTCAACTAAGAGAACCCGGGTTTTAATCCCGCGGTGTTAAAATCTTGGACACATTTTTTTAACTCTACACTGCTCCAGTTCACACAGCTGTATTATCGAGTACCTGACTATAGACAGTGGTGGATATGTTTAGAGCTGTCTTCGCGCATTAATTGAAGCATGTGGCTGGATGCTTCCCAGATAAGTTGAGACGGTGTTTGATTGAACAGGTCTGCCAGGGAAGTAAAGTGTAAAGCGCTTTGAACGGTCCTGAGGACAGGATACTGCCCTACATAAGGACTTACCTTTTAACCTGATATCTACTACATTGTCAGATTAAGCTAACTGAATGATTTCTTGATGAACTTTGTTTATGAAAGAGAGAGAGAGAGAGAGAGAGAGAGAGAGAGAGAGAGAGAGAGAGAGAGAGAGAGAGAGAGAGAAGTATTGCAATAGTAGAATGTCAACTGTGCTTGGCCATGTTATACAACCACCTAACTCCACAGGGAATATATTAATTGTCCTGAAAATATTATATCAATGATTACAATTGTGTATTAATTTTAGTTGTGTTGTGTCATATACATTAGATCAATTCATAATTGCTGGATGAACCATTTAAAAGTGGCCATTTTACTATGTCCACTTAATAAATGATCACTGACGGGTTTGGAGAAAACGACAGGACTGGAAGAGAATTAGTTGTGCAGCGGCTCAGTAGAGATAGCACAGGATTCTCGATTAAGAAAGTCTGGCTACGAATCATGTGCTGCCGGGCCAAACCGAGGGCAAGTTTGTTTTCACTCTGCGTTGTTCCAGTTCACTCAGCTGTATGAAAGAGTATAGACAGTGGATATCTGTGTACGAATAGTGTTAATTACAACGTGTTCGGATGCTTCCAAGAGAACCCGTGGTGAGAGATGGGATGGGCCAAACTGATATATGCAAGAATGATATAAGTGAACAGTTGTCTTCACGGCAAGGAATATCAATCAGTGCCTTCACCACGGTCATTGTTTCAAAACATCATGACATACAATAGTACCCAAAGTTTTCCCGCTAATTGTTTCCGAGTTAAATTCATACGCGATGCTCGTACCTGTGGCAGCCGAAGACGAATAGAGTCGATGCGTCGGTACTTGCTTTGATCGAGAAGACGGGTGTCACCAACTGTGCACCAGCTATCTCAATTGTCGCAGCGGGTATGAACAAGTCGTCCTGGTTTATTTCTCTCTTAATGTCGCGATAGCAGATTGAGTGAACCACGTTTTCCGTGTGACTGACATTAAACATTCTGTCATTTATTCGGAATTACCGTAAAAAACAGGTTTGACAGAAAATGAAGAGGATTTTCGTTTAATAATTTTTACAAAAATCATGTCATGTTGTAAAATGAGTAACTACACGATCTGTCTAAAGAAAGCGAAATGCTGGGATCAATTCATTGTTGAAATAAATTGTTGCTGGCCTCTATCAAGCATATACTGTTCACAAAATAGCTCAGACATGTATTACAACGGAAAGACTTAATGCTATATAATGCAGTTTGATGAATTTGAAGAAACTGTCGATCTTCTTTTATAGCAGCTTTTGTGCTCATGAATATTTTATCGGGTACAATTGTTATCTTCTCCTTAGCATATTTAACTTTTTGAGGCAATCTATGTGTATATTCCAACTGGGTAATTTTTGTAGGTGTGTGTATGTATGTATGTATGTATGTATGTATGTATGTATGTATGTATGTGTGTGTATGTATGTATGTATGTATGTATATATATATATATATATATATATATATATATCTTATGCATAATGTACACATCTATATACATATAATATATTAATAATATAATAAAAATGACTCATTACATAATAATTATATATATATATATATATATATATATATATATATATATATATATATGTATGTATGTATATGTATATGTATATAATATGCATAATATATATGTATGCATATATGCATAACATGATATATAGTATATTATACGAACCAAGTCGCCTTACAGCTCGACAAAATCAATAACGGCTCGATATGCCGTTATTGTTTTAGCCGCTCGACAAATAGCGGCGTGACTTCGCGTTGTTTCTCGAGCCGCTCGACAAATAACGAACCGATTCCTTCATATTTATCGAGCAGCTCCTGAAATAGCCTGTTTTCCAGTTATGCCACGGTTTGTGTGATATAGCTTATGCATATGAGTAAACTTGCTCCTAATAGACAAATAGTACTAGCGAAAATAAAATTAGTATCCCCAAATGCACTAAACATAAAATTATAATTGTGTAGTCAGACAGTGTTTGCATATTAATATTGTGGTCCATGCACATAATTCACCATTGTTCTTGCCCCTTTTGAACATAACACATAATATATATTTATTTAACATTTTTATTATACTTGTTTGTACAACAAATAACCACTATATATTGGTTTGATTGTCCATGCAAATGTCATGTGTTGTATGATTATAAGATAATCTACAATAAACCAAACTTGTCAGACATAGTAATATATATATATATATATATATATATATATATATATATATATATATATATATATATTTGTGTTGAATCTATGTTTTAATTATATACCTGTAAAGCTAGTCATATACACAAAACAATTCGTACAACAACGATACGATCAAACAAATGCATAAATACAAGGTAGCAACATGTCTATAGCGTGAAATAGCTATAATGTAGAAATATTCTGGCATATTTTGAGCGAGGTAGCATGAGAAACGTTGTATATATATATATATATATATATATATATATATATTATGTGTGTGTGTGTGTGTGTGTGTGTGTGTGTGTGTGTGTGTGTGTGTGTGTGTGTGTGTGTGTGTGTGTGTGTGTGTGTGTGTGTGTGTGTGTGTGTGTGTGTGTGTGTGTTGTGTGAACTTATGTTCCTATATATTGTTTTTATTTATTCGCTAGAGTTTAATACATTACGCAATTTATTAGGTAGTCAATTGTTTAGTGTCAATTGTTCACGAACCTTAGGAAGACAAAATGTACATTTTAATAGGTTATCGTGAATAAATAATATTTATTATTATGATGTTTTAATTATAAACCATACGCACACAAAAATCCGTTCAACCGCACAACAAGAATAAGCTCAAATAACAGTTTAATATAACATGGCCACTGCAAGCAGGAGACGGAGAATGACGGCTTCATTTGTGGCCGCGGCGGCATGGTAAGCGCCGCCCGTCGCCATCGTAGGCTCAGCCTCGGAGCATACTCCTGTCCACCACTTTTCCTTAGACGTGCAAATTCCCCGCTGAGCTTTATGTGCGAAACCGCCAAATCGATCTCATGCTTATACTTGGCGCGCTTTTGAACGGCCCATCCTAGAAACTTCTCACCGAAGCGTCCTATTTGCATAAGATTGCACGGTTTCATTTCATTCTGGTAGTACCTTATAATGAAAGTGTCTGAAAGATATGCGGCATCACCTTTGGATTTTCGCACGATACCCACGGCCTGCTCTTCAGATGTGATGTTGAGACCGTTTTGCTGGAGAAATAGAAAGAGCGCAAGCTGCGTTACACGACAGAGCAGACTACAAAGGAATAATACTACAGCGGCCACTTAAGTATAACAAATAGTGGTCCGCCGTTATTAAATGCAAATAACGGTGGATTTCACCCGTTATCTGAAGTATAATGATATGCCTTTATTATAAAGTTATGAACATAGCATTATTTATAGTAAGTAAAACAGCAATAATTTTCACGGAGAAAATTATAAAGTAAATCGTCACAAGTTGATGTTGCAGCATATTTCAAAGTAAACTTTAACATAGTAATTAGTAACGTACATTGTATTCGTATAATATTTTATATATATATATATATATATATATATATATATATATATATATATATATATATATATATGTATATATCATCTTCTTCCCGTCATATACAAGATCAGAAAGTTTATCATTACTGATATTAATAGCTTTTCATGGTTGTCCTTCTCTAGAATGAGTGAGTCCACTACGTGTTACAAATGTACCTCCGTGTGGGCTCTGTTGCATCCCATAGCATAGATAACAGATAGAAGGGACCACCGGCTTGTAGTGTCTCTTCCGAAATACACAGGCAATGTGAAGGGAACAAAATGGGGTTCCACAATTCCACGTTAGTCGCTAGAGGCGCTGATATGCGTATCAGCGCCTCTAGCGACTAACGTGGATTTGTTTGCGTGTTTTGCGGAAAACCTGTTTAAATCATCCTCAATTATAGCTGTTGAGCTCGCATGACTCCGAAACCTCACACATAGCTACAAAAAATTACAGTCTAACATGTTCGTCAATGTAAAGGCATAATATATACATTACTGTACATTTATAGCCGATGGAACGTCGACTGGTGGCCCGATAGTTGTGCTAGAATGATTCCGGAACGGATGTTTAAAATTATCTACAGCTCGCCGTATGCTTCATACGAGACTGCTACTTCATTCATTGTTAAACATTGATATCGAATAACATGTCCGTCATTATGAAAGCATAATGTCTACATTAATGCACATGTACAGTAGAAATCGCGCGGTCCCGGTTATTTTGTCGTGCACTGACCACATTCTTGGTCTTGAACATACTCACAGGACACAGGCTACGCGGCTATACGGTCAACTTTCATTTTTGTAGATACCGATACCGGATTTATTAAGACTGAACAGTTTACATATCACTGACCCTCTATCATAACAACAACCTTATCCACTGTATGGCCTGCGTTTTCTTGTCGCGAACCGATAACATGGTTTTACAAAACATACTCGTTTTTATTAATTTTGCACTAATATCAATAAATGCCAGTGCGCGATATGTTAGGCGGGAAAATATATTAGATTGTATCTTATTCGGCTGTGCAATAGGTTGCGTCCCGGGGTCCTTTAAATTATATATATATATATATATATATATATATATATATATAAATATATATATTTTATATATATATATATATATATATATATATATAAAAAAAGTGAGGGTACTCCCCCTTTAATTGCACAGCCGATACGATAATATATGTAATGTTCAGTCGCTGCCCACCGTGGCTGTATCTGTTAACGGAATCATTAAAGCGTGCCACGATTGGAATTAATGTAGGTATGCTAGCCGCATACTTGTTTATTTAAAGAATTTATATACATATATATATATATATATACATTTATATACATATATATATATACATTTATATACATATATATTTACATATATATACATATATATATATATATATACATATATATATATACAATATATATATATATATTTTATTTTAATATATATATATATATATATTTTTTCTCAATCATTTCCTGAGTCTATGCTCAAAAGATCCTAGAGCGCAGATTCAGAAACTTTATCACAGTCAACAACATGCAATTCTGATTTAGTCCAGGGAAAGGTACAACAGATGCCGTATTTATCATACAATAACTGCTTGTACCAGTGCTTCAACCCAACCATTACTACTACTACTACACTACTATTACTACTATTATACTACTATATTACTATTACTATTATATACTACTACTACTACTACTACTACTACTACTACTACTACTACACAAACAAATCTACTACTACTACTACTATATTACTACTACTACTATTACTACTTTAACATATTTATTTAACCTATTACTTAAACTAATTAATTTAGCTTATTTGTATATATGTGTTTACACGTTTTTTGTTGTTAGGGCCTTTAAGCAGGTTTTTAACTCGGAGAGGTGGCGCCTTGCAAATGTCTCCAAATAAAAATATGTAATAATAATACAATTAATTGTACCATAATGACACATCAACATTCTACATAAGTGTAGATGTGTTACTGTACTTTTCTAAATAAAAAACAATGTTTGCTGTAGTAGCCACCATCTTACAAAATAATACTACGAGAACAAAAAATTGGAAACATTTGTAAGGCGCCACGTTTCCAAGTTAAACACCTGCTTCGAGGCCTTAACAAAATAAAACATGTAAATACATATATACAAATAAGCTAAATAAATTAATTTAATTATTAGGTTAAATAAATATGTTAAAGTATAGTAGAGAGAAAAGAGAGAGAGAGAGAGAAGAGAGAGAGAAAGAGGAGAGAGAGAGAGAAAAGAGAGAGAGAGAGAGAGAGAGAGAGAGAGAGAGAGAGAGAGAGAGAGAGAGTGGGGGTAGGAGAGAGAGAGAGAGAGAGAGAGAGAGAGAGAGAGAGACAGAGAGAGCAGAGAGAAGAGAGAGAGAGAGAGAGAGAGAGAGAGAGAGAGAGAGAGAGAGAGAGAGAGAGGAGTGGAGTGAGAGAGAGAGAGGGAGAGAGAGAGAGAGAGAGAGAGAGAGAGAGAGAGAGAGAGAGAGAGAGAGAGTGGCCTTTAAGCACTGGTACAAGCGGAGATCACAACAGCAGGCACTGCTGACTCCTTCTTGCGTACACCACATGCTGCTCACACCAGACGTGCCCACCAAGTAACAGCGGCTGCATTGTACATCCTACAGTATCGGGCTTACAATAACCGTTACACAGACGCAGAAGATGAGCCTTTGGGGTTTGAATGATGCTCAGAGGGAAGATTCCAGCATTGGGTAACAGTCATGTCTTTGGAGCTGTGTTTACTGGTCTTTGTGCGGTCCCAGCGGCAGTCCTCCTTCAGCATGTACCTCAATGCTCTGACAAGAACTAGCTCCCTGGTTCTTTGCTCTGGACCACACCAACTAT